>JAXIVJ010000256.1:17500-305253 GCA_036785665.1 Chirona hameri | reverse complement strand
TAGTGTGATTTAAGGACGGATAGTGTGTCGGATAGTGTGTTTTAATGACGGATAGTGTGTCGGATAGTGTGATAAAAGGACGGATAGTGTGTCGGATAGTGTGATATAAGGACGGATAGTGTGTCGGATAGTGTGATATAAGGACGGATAGTGTGTCGGATAGTGTGATATAAGGACGGATAGTGTGTCGGATAGTGTGATATAAGGACGGATAGTGTGTCGGATAGTGTGATATAAGGACGGATAGTGTGTCGGATAGTGTGATATAAGGACGGATAGTGTGTCGGATAGTGTGATATAAGGACGGATAGTGTGTCGGATAGTGTGATATAAGGACGGATAGTGTGTCGGATAGTGTGATATAAGGACGGATAGTGTGTCGGATAGTGTGATATAAGGACGGATAGTGTGTCGGATAGTGTGATATAAGGACGGATAGTGTGTCGGATAGTGTGATATAAGGACGGATAGTGTGTCGGATAGTGTGATATAAGGACGGATAGTGTGTCGGATAGTGTGATATAAGGACGGATAGTGTGTCGGATAGTGTGATATAAGGACGGATAGTGTGTCGGATAGTGTGATATAAGGACGGATAGTGTGTCGGATAGTGTGATATAAGGACGGATAGTGTGTCGGATAGTGTGATATAAGGACGGATAGTGTGTCGGATAGTGTGATATAAGGACGGATAGTGTGTCGGATAGTGTGATATAAGGACGGATAGTGTGTCGGATAGTGTGATATAAGGACGGATAGTGTGTCGGATAGTGTGATATAAGGACGGATAGTGTGTCGGATAGTGTGATATAAGGACGGATAGTGTGTCGGATAGTGTGATATAAGGACGGATAGTGTGTCGGATAGTGTGATATAAGGACGGATAGTGTGTCGGATAGTGTGATATAAGGACGGATAGTGTGTCGGATAGTGTGATATAAGGACGGATAGTGTGTCGGATAGTGTGATATAAGGACGGATAGTGTGTCGGATAGTGTGATATAAGGACGGATAGTGTGTCGGATAGTGTGATATAAGGACGGATAGTGTGTCGGATAGTGTGATATAAGGACGGATAGTGTGTCGGATAGTGTGATATAAGGACGGATAGTGTGTCGGATAGTGTGATATAAGGACGGATAGTGTGTCGGATAGTGTGATATAAGGACGGATAGTGTGTCGGATAGTGTGATATAAGGACGGATAGTGTGTCGGATAGTGTGATATAAGGACGGATAGTGTGTCGGATAGTGTGATATAAGGACGGATAGTGTGTCGGATAGTGTGATATAAGGACGGATAGTGTGTCGGATAGTGTGATATAAGGACGGATAGTGTGTCGGATAGTGTGATATAAGGACGGATAGTGTGTCGGATAGTGTGATATAAGGACGGATAGTGTGTCGGATAGTGTGATATAAGGACGGATAGTGTGTCGGATAGTGTGATATAAGGACGGATAGTGTGTCGGATAGTGTGATATAAGGACGGATAGTGTGTCGGATAGTGTGATATAAGGACGGATAGTGTGTCGGATAGTGTGATAT
This sequence comes from Chirona hameri, assembly GCA_036785665.1. NCBI lineage: Eukaryota > Metazoa > Arthropoda > Thecostraca > Balanomorpha > Balanidae > Chirona > Chirona hameri. Next base: position 303,706 of record JAXIVJ010000256.1, on the reverse strand, counting down.
AAGGACGGATAGTGTGTCGGATAGTGTGATATAAGGACGGATAGTGTGTCGGATAGTGTGATATAAGGACGGATAGTGTGTCGGATAGTGTGATATAAGGACGGATAGTGTGTCGGATAGTGTGATATAAGGACGGATAGTGTGTCGGATAGTGTGATATAAGGACGGATAGTGTGTCGGATAGTGTGATATAAGGACGGATAGTGTGTCGGATAGTGTGATATAAGGACGGATAGTGTGTCGGATAGTGTGATATAAGGACGGATAGTGTGTCGGATAGTGTGATATAAGGACGGATAGTGTGTCGGATAGTGTGATATAAGGACGGATAGTGTGTCGGATAGTGTGATATAAGGACGGATAGTGTGTCGGATAGTGTGATATAAGGACGGATAGTGTGTCGGATAGTGTGATATAAGGACGGATAGTGTGTCGGATAGTGTGATATAAGGACGGATAGTGTGTCGGATAGTGTGATATAAGGACGGATAGTGTGTCGGATAGTGTGATATAAGGACGGATAGTGTGTCGGATAGTGTGATATAAGGACGGATAGTGTGTCGGATAGTGTGATATAAGGACGGATAGTGTGTCGGATAGTGTGATATAAGGACGGATAGTGTGTCGGATAGTGTGATATAAGGACGGATAGTGTGTCGGATAGTGTGATATAAGGACGGATAGTGTGTCGGATAGTGTGATATAAGGACGGATAGTGTGTCGGATAGTGTGATATAAGGACGGATAGTGTGTCGGATAGTGTGATATAAGGACGGATAGTGTGTCGGATAGTGTGATATAAGGACGGATAGTGTGTCGGATAGTGTGATATAAGGACGGATAGTGTGTCGGATAGTGTGATATAAGGACGGATAGTGTGTCGGATAGTGTGATATAAGGACGGATAGTGTGTCGGATAGTGTGATATAAGGACGGATAGTGTGTCGGATAGTGTGATATAAGGACGGATAGTGTGTCGGATAGTGTGATATAAGGACGGATAGTGTGTCGGATAGTGTGATATAAGGACGGATAGTGTGTCGGATAGTGTGATATAAGGACGGATAGTGTGTCGGATAGTGTGATATAAGGACGGATAGTGTGTCGGATAGTGTGATATAAGGACGGATAGTGTGTCGGATAGTGTGATATAAGGACGGATAGTGTGTCGGATAGTGTGATATAAGGACGGATAGTGTGTCGGATAGTGTGATATAAGGACGGATAGTGTGTCGGATAGTGTGATATAAGGACGGATAGTGTGTCGGATAGTGTGATATAAGGACGGATAGTGTGTCGGATAGTGTGATATAAGGACGGATAGTGTGTCGGATAGTGTGATATAAGGACGGATAGTGTGTCGGATAGTGTGATATAAGGACGGATAGTGTGTCGGATAGTGTGATATAAGGACGGATAGTGTGTCGGATAGTGTGATATAAGGACGGATAGTGTGTCGGATAGTGTGATATAAGGACGGATAGTGTGTCGGATAGTGTGATATAAGGACGGATAGTGTGTCGGATAGTGTGATATAAGGACGGATAGTGTGTCGGATAGTGTGATATAAGGACGGATAGTGTGTCGGATAGTGTGATATAAGGACGGATAGTGTGTCGGATAGTGTGATATAAGGACGGATAGTGTGTCGGATAGTGTGGTATAAGGACGGATAGTGTGTCGGATAGTGTGATATAAGGACGGATAGTGTGTCGGATAGTGTGATATAAGGACGGATAGTGTGTCGGATAGTGTGATATAAGGACGGATAGTGTGTCGGATAGTGTGATATAAGGACGGATAGTGTGTCGGATAGTGTGATATAAGGACGGATAGTGTGTCGGATAGTGTGATATAAGGACGGATAGTGTGTCGGATAGTGTGATATAAGGACGGATAGTGTGTCGGATAGTGTGATATAAGGACGGATAGTGTGTCGGATAGTGTGATATAAGGACGGATAGTGTGTCGGATAGTGTGATATAAGGACGGATAGTGTGTCGGATAGTGTGATATAAGGACGGATAGTGTGTCGGATAGTGTGATATAAGGACGGATAGTGTGTCGGATAGTGTGATATAAGGACGGATAGTGTGTCGGATAGTGTGATATAAGGACGGATAGTGTGTCGGATAGTGTGATATAAGGACGGATAGTGTGTCGGATAGTGTGGTTTAAGGACGGATAGTGTGTCGGATAGTGTGATATAAGGACGGATAGTGTGTCGGATAGTGTGGTATAAGGACGGATAGTGTGTCGGATAGTGTGATATAAGGACGGATAGTGTGTCGGATAGTGTGGTTTAAGGACGGATAGTGTGTCGGATAGTGTGGTTTAAGGACGGATAGTGTGTCGGATAGTGTGATATAAGGACGGATAGTGTGTCGGATAGTGTGGTATAAGGACGGATAGTGTGTCGGATAGTGTGATATAAGGACGGATAGTGTGTCGGATAGTGTGATATAAGGACGGATAGTGTGTCGGATAGTGTGATATAAGGACGGATAGTGTGTCGGATAGTGTGATATAAGGACGGATAGTGTGTCGGATAGTGTGGTTTAAGGACGGATAGTGTGTCGGATAGTGTGGTTTAAGGACGGATAGTGTGTCGGATAGTGTGATATAAGGACGGATAGTGTGTCGGATAGTGTGGTTTAAGGACAGATAGTGTGTCGGATAGTGTGATATAAGGACGGATAGTGTGTCGGATAGTGTGGTTTAAGGACGGATAGTGTGTCGGATAGTGTGATATAAGGACGGATAGTGTGTCGGATAGTGTGGTTTAAGGACGGATAGTGTGTCGGATGGTGTGGTTTAAGGACGGATAGTGTGTCGGATAGTGTGATATAAGGACGGATAGTGTGTCGGATAGTGTGGTATAAGGACGGATAGTGTGTCGGATAGTGTGATATAAGGACGGATAGTGTGTCGGATAGTGTGGTTTAAGGACGGATAGTGTGTCGGATAGTGTGCTATAAGGACGGATAGTGTGTCGGATAGTGTGATATAAGGACGGATAGTGTGTCGGATAGTGTGATATAAGGACAGATAGTGTGTCGGATAGTGTGGTTTAAGGACGGATAGTGTGTCGGATAGTGTGATATAAGGACGGATAGTGTGTCGGATAGTGTGATATAAGGACGGATAGTGTGTCGGATAGTGTGATATAAGGACGGATAGTGTGTCGGATAGTGTGATATAAGGACGGATAGTGTGTCGGATAGTGTGATATAAGGACGGATAGTGTGTCGGATAGTGTGATATAAGGACAGATAGTGTGTCGGATAGTGTGATATAAGGACGGATAGTGTGTCGGATAGTGTGATATAAGGACGGATAGTGTGTCGGATAGTGTGATATAAGGACGGATAGTGTGTCGGATAGTGTGATATAAGGACGGATAGTGTGTCGGATAGTGTGGTTTAAGGACGGATAGTGTGTCGGATAGTGTGATATAAGGACGGATAGTGTGTCGGATAGTGTGGTTTAAGGACGGATAGTGTGTCGGATAGTGTGATATAAGGACGGATAGTGTGTCGGATAGTGTGATATAAGGACGGATAGTGTGTCGGATAGTGTGATATAAGGACGGATAGTGTGTCGGATAGTGTGATATAAGGACGGATAGTGTGTCGGATTGTGTGGTTTAAGGACGGATAGTGTGTCGGATAGTGTGATATAAGGACGGATAGTGTGTCGGATAGTGTGATATAAGGACGGATAGTGTGTCGGATAGTGTGATATAAGGACGGATAGTGTGTCGGATAGTGTGATATAAGGACGGATAGTGTGTCGGATAGTGTGGTTTAAGGACGGATAGTGTGTCGGATAGTGTGATATAAGGACGGATAGTGTGTCGGATAGTGTGGTTTAAGGACGGATAGTGTGTCGGATAGTGTGATATAAGGACGGATAGTGTGTCGGATAGTGTGATATAAGGACGGATAGTGTGCCGGATAGTGTGATATAAGGACGGATAGTGTGTCGGATAGTGTGATATAAGGACGGATAGTGTGTCGGATAGTGTGGTTTAAGGACGGATAGTGTGTCGTATAGTGTGGTTTAAGGACGGATAGTGTGTCGGATAGTGTGATATAAGGACGGATAGTGTGTCGGATAGTGTGATATAAGGACGGATAGTGTGTCGGATAGTGTGGTTTAAGGACGGATAGTGTGTCGGATAGTGTGATATAAGGACGGATAGTGTGTCGGATAGTGTGATATAAGGACGGATAGTGTGTCGGATAGTGTGGTTTAAGGACGGATAGTGTGTCGGATAGTGTGATATAAGGACGGATAGTGTGTCGGATAGTGTGATATAAGGACGGATAGTGTGTCGGATAGTGTGGTTTAAGGACGGATAGTGTGTCGGATAGTGTGATATAAGGACGGATAGTGTGTCGGATAGTGTGATATAAGGACGGATAGTGTGTCGGATAGTGTGGTTTAAGGACGGATAGTGTGTCGGATAGTGTGGTTTAAGGACGGATAGTGTGTCGGATAGTGTGATATAAGGACGGATAGTGTGTCGGATAGTGTGATATAAGGACGGATAGTGTGTCGGATAGTGTGGCTTAAGGACGGATAGTGTGTCGGATAGTGTGATATAAGGACGGATAGTGTGTCGGATAGTGTGGTTTAAAGACGGATAGTGTGTCGGATAGTGTGATATAAGGACGGATAGTGTGTCGGATAGTGTGATTTAAGGACGGATAGTGTGTCGGATAGTGTGTTTTAATGACGGATAGTGTGTCGGATAGTGTGATAAAAGGACGGATAGTGTGTCGGATAGTGTGATATAAGGGACGGATAGTGTGTCGGATAGTGTGGTTTAAGGACGGATAGTGTGTCGGATAGTGTGATATAAGGACGGATAGTGTGTCGGATAGTGTGATATAAGGACGGATAGTGTGTCGGATAGTGTGATATAAGGACGGATAGTGTGTCGGATAGTGTGATAAAAGGACGGATAGTGTGTCGGATAGTGTGATAAAAGGACGGATAGTGTGTCGGATAGTGTGATATAAGGACGGATAGTGTGTCGGATAGTGTGATATAAGGACGGATAGTGTGTCGGATAGTGTGATATAAGGACGGATAGTGTGTCGGATAGTGTGATATAAGGACGGATAGTGTGTCGGATAGTGTGATATAAGGACGGATAGTGTGTCGGATAGTGTGATATAAGGACGGATAGTGTGTCGGATAGTGTGATATAAGGACGGATAGTGTGTCGGATAGTGTGATATAAGGACGGATAGTGTGTCGTATAGTGTGATATAAGGACGGATAGTGTGTCGGATAGTGTGATATAAGGACGGATAGTGTGTCGGATAGTGTGATATAAGGACGGATAGTGTGTCGGATAGTGTGATATAAGGACGGATAGTGTGTCGGATAGTGTGATATAAGGACGGATAGTGTGTCGGATAGTGTGATATAAGGACGGATAGTGTGTCGGATAGTGTGATATAAGGACGGATAGTGTGTCGGATAGTGTGATATAAGGACGGATAGTGTGTCGGATAGTGTGATATAAGGACAGATAGTGTGTCGGATAGTGTGATATAAGGACGGATAGTGTGTCGGATAGTGTGATATAAGGACGGATAGTGTGTCGGATAGTGTGATATAAGGACGGATAGTGTGTCGGATAGTGTGATATAAGGACGGATAGTGTGTCGGATAGTGTGATATAAGGACGGATAGTGTGTCGGATAGTGTGATATAAGGACGGATAGTGTGTCGGATAGTGTGATATAAGGACGGATAGTGTGTCGGATAGTGTGATATAAGGACGGATAGTGTGTCGGATAGTGTGATATAAGGACGGATAGTGTGTCGGATAGTGTGATATAAGGACGGATAGTGTGTCGGATAGTGTGATATAAGGACGGATAGTGTGTCGGATAGTGTGATATAAGGACGGATAGTGTGTCGGATAGTGTGATATAAGGACGGATAGTGTGTCGGATAGTGTGATATAAGGACGGATAGTGTGTCGGATAGTGTGATATAAGGACGGATAGTGTGTCGGATAGTGTGATATAAGGACAGATAGTGTGTCGGATAGTGTGATATAAGGACGGATAGTGTGTCGGATAGTGTTATATAAGGACGGATAGTGTGTCGGATAGTGTGGTTTAAGGACGGATAGTGTGTCGGATAGTGTGATATAAGGACGGATAGTGTGTCGGATAGTGTGATATAAGGACGGATAGTGTGTCGGATAGTGTGATATAAGGACGGATAGTGTGTCGGATAGTGTGATATAAGGACGGATAGTGTGTCGGATAGTGTGATATAAGGACGGATAGTGTGTCGGATAGTGTGATATAAGGACAGATAGTGTGTCGGATAGTGTGATATAAGGACGGATAGTGTGTCGGATAGTGTGATATAAGGACGGATAGTGTGTCGGATAGTGTGATATAGGGACGGATAGTGTGTCGGATAGTGTGATATAAGGACGGATAGTGTGTCGGATAGTGTGATATAAGGACGGATAGTGTGTCGGATAGTGTGGTTTAAGGACGGATAGTGTGTCGGATAGTGTGATATAAGGACGGATAGTGTGTCGGATAGTGTGGTATAAGGACGGATAGTGTGTCGGATAGTGTGGTATAAGGACGGATAGTGTGTCGGATAGTGTGATATAAGGACGGATAGTGTGTCGGATAGTGTGATATAAGGACAGATAGTGTGTCGGATAGTGTGATATAAGGACGGATAGTGTGTCGGATAGTGTGATATAAGGACGGATAGTGTGTCGGATAGTGTTATATAAGGACGGATAGTGTGTCGGATAGTGTGGTTTAAGGACGGATAGTGTGTCGGATAGTGTGATATAAGGACGGATAGTGTGTCGGATAGTGTGATATAAGGACGGATAGTGTGTCGGATAGTGTGATATAAGGACGGATAGTGTGTCGGATAGTGTGATATAAGGACGGATAGTGTGTCGGATAGTGTGATATAAGGACGGATAGTGTGTCGGATAGTGTGATATAAGGACAGATAGTGTGTCGGATAGTGTGATATAAGGACGGATAGTGTGTCGGATAGTGTGATATAAGGACGGATAGTGTGTCGGATAGTGTGATATAAGGACGGATAGTGTGTCGGATAGTGTGATATAAGGACGGATAGTGTGTCGGATAGTGTGATATAAGGACGGATAGTGTGTCGGATAGTGTGGTTTAAGGACGGATAGTGTGTCGGATAGTGTGATATAAGGACGGATAGTGTGTCGGATAGTGTGGTATAAGGACGGATAGTGTGTCGGATAGTGTGGTCTAAGGACGGATAGTGTGTCGGATAGTGTGATATAAGGACGGATAGTGTGTCGGATAGTGTGGTATAAGGACGGATAGTGTGTCGGATAGTGTGATATAAGGACGGATAGTGTGTCGGATAGTGTGATATAAGGACAGATAGTGTGTCGGATAGTGTGATATAAGGACGAATAGTGTGTCGGATAGTGTGATATAAGGACGGATAGTGTGTCGGATAGTGTGATATAAGGACGGATAGTGTGTGTCGGATAGTGTGATATAAGGACAGATAGTGTGTCGGATAGTGTGATATAAGGACGGATAGTGTGTCGGATAGTGTGATATAAGGACGGATAGTGTGTCGGATAGTGTGATATAAGGACGGATAGTGTGTCGGATAGTGTGATATAAGGACAGATAGTGTGTCGGATAGTGTGATATAAGGACGGATAGTGTGTCGGATAGTGTGATATAAGGACGGATAGTGTGTCGGATAGTGTGATATAAGGACGGATAGTGTGTCGGATAGTGTGATATAAGGACGGATAGTGTGTCGGATAGTGTGATATAAGGACGGATAGTGTGTCGGATAGTGTGGTTTAAGGACGGATAGTGTGTCGGATAGTGTGATATAAGGACGGATAGTGTGTCGGATAGTGTGGTATAAGGACGGATAGTGTGTCGGATAGTGTGATATAAGGACGGATAGTGTGTCGGATAGTGTGGTTTAAGGACGGATAGTGTGTCGGATAGTGTGGTTTAAGGACGGATAGTGTGTCGGATAGTGTGATATAAGGACGGATAGTGTGTCGGATAGTGTGGTATAAGGACGGATAGTGTGTCGGATAGTGTGATATAAGGACGGATAGTGTGTCGGATAGTGTGATATAAGGACGGATAGTGTGTCGGATAGTGTGATATAAGGACGGATAGTGTGTCGGATAGTGTGATATAAGGACGGATAGTGTGTCGGATAGTGTGGTTTAAGGACGGATAGTGTGTCGGATAGTGTGGTTTAAGGACGGATAGTGTGTCGGATAGTGTGATATAAGGACGGATAGTGTGTCGGATAGTGTGGTTTAAGGACGGATAGTGTGTCGGATAGGGTGATATAAGGACGGATAGTGTGTCGGATAGTGTGGTTTAAGGACGGATAGTGTGTCGGATAGTGTGGTTTAAGGACGGATAGTGTGTCGGATAGTGTGATATAAGGACGGATAGTGTGTCGGATAGTGTGGTTTAAGGACGGATAGTGTGTCGGATAGTGTGATATAAGGACGGATAGTGTGTCGGATAGTGTGGTTTAAGGACGGATAGTGTGTCGGATAGTGTGGTTTAAGGACGGATAGTGTGTCGGATAGTGTGCTATAAGGACGGATAGTGTGTCGGATAGTGTGGTATAAGGACGGATAGTGTGTCGGATAGTGTGATATAAGGACGGATAGTGTGTCGGATAGTGTGGCTTAAGGACGGATAGTGTGTCGGATAGTGTGCTATAAGGACGGATAGTGTGTCGGATAGTGTGATATAAGGACGGATAGTGTGTCGGATAGTGTGATATAAGGACAGATAGTGTGTCGGATAGTGTGGTTTAAGGACGGATAGTGTGTCGGATAGTGTGATATAAGGACGGATAGTGTGTCGGATAGTGTGATATAAGGACGGATAGTGTGTCGGATAGTGTGATATAAGGACGGATAGTGTGTCGGATAGTGTGATATAAGGACGGATAGTGTGTCGGATAGTGTGATATAAGGACGGATAGTGTGTCGGATAGTGTGATATAAGGACGGATAGTGTGTCGGATAGTGTGATATAAGGACGGATAGTGTGTCGGATAGTGTGGTATAAGGACGGATAGTGTGTCGGATAGTGTGATATAAGGACGGATAGTGTGTCGGATAGTGTGGTTTAAGGACGGATAGTGTGTCGGATAGTGTGGTTTAAGGACGGATAGTGTGTCGGATAGTGTGATATAAGGACGGATAGTGTGTCGGATAGTGTGGTATAAGGACGGATAGTGTGTCGGATAGTGTGATATAAGGACGGATAGTGTGTTGGATAGTGTGATATAAGGACGGATAGTGTGTCGGATAGTGTGATATAAGGACGGATAGTGTGTCGGATAGTGTGATATAAGGACGGATAGTGTGTCGGATAGTGTGGTTTAAGGACGGATAGTGTGTCGGATAGTGTGGTTTAAGGACGGATAGTGTGTCGGATAGTGTGATATAAGGACGGATAGTGTGTCGGATAGTGTGGTTTAAGGACGGATAGTGTGTCGGATAGGGTGATATAAGGACGGATAGTGTGTCGGATAGTGTGGTTTAAGGACGGATAGTGTGTCGGATAGTGTGGTTTAAGGACGGATAGTGTGTCGGATAGTGTGATATAAGGACGGATAGTGTGTCGGATAGTGTGATATAAGGACGGATAGTGTGTCGGATAGTGTGATATAAGGACGGATAGTGTGTCGGATAGTGTGATATAAGGACGGATAGTGTGTCGGATAGTGTGATATAAGGACGGATAGTGTGTCGGATAGTGTGGTTTAAGGACGGATAGTGTGTCGGATAGTGTGATATAAGGACGGATAGTGTGTCGGATAGTGTGATATAAGGACGGATAGTGTGTCGGATAGTGTGATATAAGGACGGATAGTGTGTCGGATAGTGTGATATAAGGACGGATAGTGTGTCGGATAGTGTGATATAAGGACGGATAGTGTGTCGGATAGTGTGATATAAGGACGGATAGTGTGTCGGATAGTGTGATATAAGGACGGATAGTGTGTCGGATAGTGTGATATAAGGACGGATAGTGTGTGATTTACTGCGCGTACTTACTCGACACTCACTCTGTCGATCATCTTTACGTTATTTTGTGCCACCATCCGGCACAATAGCCGGCCTTACAGCCAGCGCAGTGGTCAGCGATGAACTGCTATGCGTCATCAGCGCTGGTGCTGGCGGCGGCGGCGGCGGTGATACACGGACCCGGGGCGGGGGAGGGGAGGGATTAGACCTGGCCGGATGTTTCCCTCCCAGACACCCGGAGCTGCCGCCGGCGCCTTGGAAGCTCCGCGTGGGCGGTCGGCCGGGCAACGCCCCTCCGCCGCCCCCGCCGCGGTGCTCATTCTGCAGTTTCAGGGCCCGCGCCGTGTTGTCCACGTTTTACAGCGGCGGTCTGAACAGGTAATTGGTCTTTTAGGCGCAGCCTACCACACCGAATGACGATGACGTGGTAGATAGCTGATACTTAGTGTTCTGTAATGTTTGTTGACTCGACACAGACAGCGGGAGTTACACAAAACGTATTTGTATCTGCAGGCGAGAGTGGGGTACGATACACTAGATTTGCGCCTGAATATCATGATAGCGTGCAAGGTCAGCTCGTTGTCTGTCCCAAGCTCGTGACCCGACAGTGATACGGTAAAGTGACTTCGTGTCTTTACTTACTGTTCCAACTGTCCACTGGTTCCGGGCGGTTTGTTTACGAGACGAACACTAACAACAGGTTTCGGTGATTTATCTTACCGTGGTGGTTGGTTGGATAATTCAGCTGCCTTGCTTAGACTGACACCAGGAATGCAGAAATAACAGCAGCAGCCACGGCGCTGGTCCCAACATCAGGCGTGATAAGACAAAGAGCGGGTTGGACATTGCCTTGGCCGGGAGTGGCTCAGCCGGACTTACCACTCAGCAATGAACCAAACCAACACTCAACAAGGGCGTGGCGACTTTACCGCAGATACCGCAAACGCGGTATGTTCGGACCGCGACCTTCTTCAATATTATGCGAAGCGTCGCGATGTCCTGATCAATGTTCGCGATGGTCGTGATAAGTTCGATGACCTGATAGGGTGACCTCTTTTTACACTTTTTCCGAACATCTTTTGGGCCCGGTCGGTTTTAAATGTTTTTGATGATGATGAACACGATGATAAATCGATCACAACACGATCAAAATCAATAATTCCGCAAATCTTTTGCCCGCGCCTGGCGATTTAAATTTTCGAACTTTGGCTAAAAATCAACATTTTGGCATTTGGCAAAGATACTAGTAAAAGGTACGACAAAAATAATGTATAAAATGATAGAATCATTATTCATCATTAGGGGAGGGAAGGGGAGGGGAGGGGAGGGGAGGGGAGGGGAGGGAAGGGGAGGGGAGGGGAGGGGAGGGGAAGGGACGGGAGGAGAGGGGAGGGGAGGAGAGGGGAGGGGAGGGGAGGAGAGGGGAGATGAGGGGAGGGGAGGGGAGGGGAGGGGAGGGGAGGGGAGGGGAGGGGAGGGGAGGGGAGGGGAGGGGAGGGGGGGGGGGGGAAGGGGCAGTGTTCGGCTGAATACCCCAGCGGGGCGCGGGTTAATGAAGCACTGATACTGAATGTTTCGGGGCCCTAAAACATCAAACTTCAATCATGCCAGGTAAAATAAAAGGCATCAACATCACTTAGCATTCAGTAGCCGTGTTCAAGAAAACATGTGTACGGTGTGTACAGTGAGTTTCACCCTTTTATCGCACAAAGTGCTTTCAAAGGTATAATGCATCTCCCGCATAAGCAAAAGTGAAATTGTAAGCAAAGATCAAGGTCAAAGTCAGGTCACAAAAGGTGTCACTATTGGCAAGAGGTCTACGAAAGTCATGCGACACATGTTTTATGGGTTATTCTACACGTATAATTATATAGTTGCAGCCATTTCACAACCTGATCCCATATAATGGCCCTCAGGTTAGATCACATAGGTCACATAAGGTACAAATTTGAAATTGATTCATATACATAAAAAGGCGTGTTTCTAGACCAGTTTGATCTCAGAAATACAGCTGTGGAATTTATTTGTCTGTATCTGGTCAATAAAAGACAAAAACAAAAACTTTAAAAAATACGTCATGAGTTACTTATACTTAGGGAGCTATAGGTCAATCAAAAATAAAGATATTTATTTTAATTTTGGTGTGGGTATCGTCCATACTTAGGTCTTCTATATATATTCCATTTTTGTTTAAAATCTTCAAATGTTTTGATTTTGTTGAAATGTTCCGTAAAAATCAGTTTGTTTATTTTTGGAGTCAACAAGCCAAAAGTTTGCAAATCCGAAATAACCATTGTTAAGAGACTATCATTTCCATTTTTACGTTAAAAAAAAAGCATCAAAACTCGATTTTCTACGATAAAAAAAATGGACCCGTCCCCCTATCAAATATCAAAAATCCCCGTATCGCCGCCCCTGCCCCAACATGTTCAGATTTTAACATTACGCATATGGACGTTGAATGGAAAGAATCGACTTCAAAATTCCTCCATCAAATCTTTCTTTCTTCAAAACTTCGAGAATGTGGTGACGCCCTTGGCCCGGCGTAGGGTAGGGCGAAGTACATTTAACCCCATTATGTGAAAGGCCTTAGTGACGCAAAACTGGTCTGTTTCGAACAGAGCCCACTGCGGACAGGCAACCCATGTCACACCCAATCCACCGAAAGAAAAGCCGACGACAGGGGCGGCCGCAACAATGTGGAGCCAGACGAGGCGGACACCGCCTGAGTAGGAGAGAGCGACGTCACAATTATCTGCAGGTAACCAAAATGCGATTCGCCCGGTGGCGATGGTGCGGCGAATGACAATAAGTGGCGTCTAACATTGGCGGATCAAGAACGGTCAAATAGGTTGGTTTGGGATAGACATATCACCCCCCCAAGAAATCTTATAATTATAAAATCACTCCTCACTTCTTTGCTTCTCCAAAATGATTTATATGAAAACAACTTACCCTCAAAAAGTTAAATTAATATTTGCTTTAAAATCAGAAAATGCGTTAAATTCAGCCGATTCCAGTCGTTCTGAGGTAATTTCCCCGATGCCCGCCTCCTCTCCTTGGATCTGCAACTGGGTATAAAGCAAGGCAAGAAGCGAGCCAGATACACTGATTCATCAATATGCCTACGAGATGCTTACGATGATTCGATTACAACTATACAATAATTCAAGTGTAAGTTGAAGTGTAAGTTGAAGTGTAATTGAAGACGAGTTGCCTGATTTTTATGGGTACACTGTGCCCTTCCCTTCGCCGCCCATCCCCACCCTAAGGGGGGGGGGGGGGGGGTGGCTAGGCGAAAACTGACGGTTTTATGGATGCCTTTCACAATGCTTTAATTCACTTGACGAAATAAACCACCTATTTCCTTTCAAATCAGGCCGTTACTTGTATATTTGAGTGTGAGTGCTTACAACGCCATCCATTGGAAATTTGGAACTAGCCGACATTGTCAAGTTAAAATGGCTATCATGACAAAATGGGCAGAGCTAGAGGGATGCAGTTTGCGTCATACGATTTAAAATAATGATTCTATCATTTTATACATTATTTTTGTCGTACCCTTTACGAGTATCTTTGCCAAATGCCAAAAATGTTGATTTTTAGCCAAAGTTCGAAAATTTACATCGCCAGGCACGGGCAAAAGATTTGCGGAATTCTTGATTTTGATGCGCCCATCGTGTTCAGCATCCCCAAACACATCTAAAACCGACCGGGTCCAATAGATATTCGGAAAAAGTGTAAAAAGGGGACACCTTATGACATTCAAGTACTGTTGATGCCCACTGATGCCTTAGATGCCCTGCTCAGGGAGGATTTGGTGTCCAAGTTAGTGACGCGCAGCCCCACTTGTATCGTGTGATGCCCAGATAGATTGGTGCGACGACCCCACTTGTATCGTGATGCCCAGATAGATTGGTGCGACGAGTGATCACCCCATTCTGTGATATCCAAGTCAGACAATGTTATATTGCTAAAAACTGCCCACTCCCCTGACACTCGAAATTATGATCGGTTCTATAATCTGTTATGGAGTTGCCTAACGATGTAACGCGGCAACATGTCTGCGACACATTCTCTCAAACTGATGCACAGAAGGCCCATCTGGCTCTGTTCTATCGCTCGGTTATCAGTTGCCTGACCTTCGTCCGGGCAAACGCGAGTCCTCGCCGCGATACAGTGCAACGGCCTGCTATAAATGTCTCCCAAGAAAACGTCAAACCTTCGTGCGCGCCTACACTGATGGCGAAACTATCATGAACTCACAACACACATATCGTGCAACGCTGAACATGGCAGATGACGATTACTGCATACAACAATTATTCGCACAAATGTCTTATATGGATATCAAAGAATACAATAATGTATGCCAAGTAACACGCGTTATAAGGAACCATAAAAGCAGAAAATGACCATCGTCTACGCTAGGTATAGGAACATGAAATGCATGGCTCAAGAACGTAGTCCAAGATAGTGATCGTGGTGGCCATGCGCAATAGTCAATCCTCCCGAGTCCCGCCCATCACTGTCAAGTTCTGCGGAACAGTTGTTGGCGATGCGAGTTCCCTTAAAGGGAAATAATGACCTTTTTCCACAAAAATGGAGTTAGGACTTGAAATCGCCAGACGAGACCAAAATATATTGTAAATTCATCACATTTTGCATGAAAACTTTCCTACCGAAAGATATTTCAAGTTAAAGTTGATAAGCGTTCCACACTTTTAACGACCGGTACTTGCAAGTACTTTTGGTCCTCATCAAACTGCGGGCTTTTCCCGTATTGTTTTTTTACGCAATGGAGTGGAAAATATATTGCGCGTTCTGCTTGTTGTGATTATATGCCCGGCGATCTTCTAAAACTAACAGCGATTGGAAAAAGTGGCAATAAAATCGGAAGCTCATCGATGCACATCAACGGCGGCATAGTTAGTGGTTGCGACCCTCAATTTTTGAAAATAAATTCATTTGTTTTCAACATTAAGAGTATTGTATAATTTGTCTGTGGCTGTATATAACACTATGCTTTATATTATCATGAAAAATCAAAAAAATCCCCCAAAAACTAACAAACAATAACACAAAACTAGCAATTAAATCGGAAGCTCATCGATGCACATCGACGGCGACCTATTTAGCGTCTTCGATTTGTTTGCAAAGCATTGTCATGCTTCTCGGCGCACTTAACCATTGTGGCGAGTTGTTGCTAGTAGCGCTTTCGTTCTCCATGGCAACCAGGCGTGAGCCAATGAAAAGCCAGAACGTATTCCCTTTCTGGCTTTTGATTGGCTGACGCCTGGTTGCCATGGAGAACGAAAGCGCTACTAGCGTGTGTCCGAGCAGCGCTCAGTTTGATCGGAAATGTCACAGAGCCTCCAAAAATGCCGCAATGGATGTAAACAATGGTAGGGAAGGGCGAATTTGTCAATGACCTTCATGAAGTACACAAGGTACTTGTTTGGTATTTTTCCCAAACTTACAACTTCGAATTTGGGAATAGTTTTATTTAATTCTTAAATTTAAATAAAATAATTTTAAAACCATAGCGGTAGCCTAAGAAATTGTTGCTAACAAAATCAAAAGGTCATTATTTCCCTTTAAGAATTTAGGAGTGCAGCGTTATCGCCATCTCAGCTTCCATGCACATATTGACGCGATGACCTCGAAATGTACAGGCATTCTCATTGCACTGAGCCACGCACGCCACGTTTTGCCTGCAAACATATTGAAAATCATCGTCGAGGCACTTGTTCTGTCAGTGGTGCGGTACTGTATGAGTGTGTATGGTTCGTGTGGGGTAACACAGATGCATCGCATTCAGAAGATTGTGAACTTTTGCGCTCGTGTGGTCAGTGGGAGGCGACGTTGTGACCACATTTCTGACGTCATCGAGCAGCTCGGCTGGATGCGAGCCACCGAACTTGCTGAGTACCACACCGTATGCACAGTGCAGCGTGCGATCACCACAGGCCATCCCGCTGGTCTCTGTGACACCATCGGGCCGCGTGCTCGAGAGCTACACCAACACAACACCAGGCGCGCTGACCTCATCACCAGACCGCGAATCCGAACCGAGGCCGGACGACGTAGGCTGTGCACTCGCGGTGTCGAATTGTTAGTCAGTTACGGGCTAGATCCGGATGCACCAGCTTTCCGTGCTAGTCTGAAGCGTACAATATTGGCAGCACGACCCTGATGTGACTCTGAGTGTCTTATCTGCACCGTGTTAGCTGCTTTAGTGACTCTTAGCCCCATCTCTTGTTTTATCTTTATTGACGTGCCAGGTGAAAAGCCATCATTGATGTGGACCCTCGGTGAAAATGTATCTGAATCTGAATCTGAATCTGAATCTGAATCTGAATCTGAATCAATAAGGATCGTATCGTAGGGTAGCAGCACGCTTATTCAAGTGTCGCGAGTTTCCCTAGATGGAGGAATCGACCGTACCACTGGTGCGTATGCATTATAGTGTGTGAATACCTATTGATTTCTGTTCACATACTGCCCTGGCATATGGACTTGGTTGATTAATGGCTGTTGCCGCCCTTTTCAGTTGTTTGTTGTTCCGATAATAGCAAACTTTATTCTGATCAGTATGTTGGAGGAATGGCACCTCGCGATGTAGGCGACGTTATTCATAGGACATACAAATGCGCCGATGCCGCATCCTCTTGACCATAGTCACTGCACATCAATCCACTCGCAATATATGAATAGCCAGTCTGAATAGGTTGTAAGTAGTGCGCGTAGCGGCGTAATACTGACCGACAGCATTGACACATCTGTACACTGCGGACGCACTACACGAGCCTGAATAGCTCATCTATACACTCCGACGTAGGTACAGTTGCGAGGCACACCGCAGCCAAGGGCTCGTCTCCCGTCCTGATCACCTCACCCACGGCAGTGCAGGTCCTCTGGTCACGACTCCCTCCGTACCAGAACGCTGTCATGTCCGCTCCTCAGGTTGCTGTACTCTTTCGGCCGCGTTCTGCCGGCACCGTCGGCGCCGGGGACGTGGAAGCGGCAGGTGACCGCCGTGCCCTCTCCTGGTCCGCTCGCGTACTCGTTCTTCTGTTCCGGGTCACGGCCCTCTCCGGTGGACCCGGCTGCGGGGCGCTCGTCTACGCCGCCGTCCTCTACGGCTTCAACACGTTCAGCGCCTACCTCACGGCGTCCAAGAACTTCACAGCAGGCCTGCAGCTTCTCCAGGCGGGCGACGGCTGGATGAAGGCGTCGCTGTCATCGTACTTCTTCGGCCTGATCGTGGCCGTCTCCTGGGCGACCCTGAGCGTGACGTTCGCGCGCGGCCGGCGTCGCTGCGGCGCCCTACTGTTGCGTCTGCCATCTCTGCTGCAGGAGGAGGTGGCACTGACGCAGCTGTGGGGGCGGGATGGAACCACCCGCTCCCAGACCGGCTGGTGGCTGTGGCTGATGGTGGTTCTTCCGCCTCTGGCCACCCTCTCCCTCAGCTTCACCGACAGCAGGTTGGTCGGCTCCTGCGTCAAGAGTCCTGACGCCGCTGGATGCGCACTGGCGGCGGTGAGGAGGGTGGCGTTCACGATCACCTTCTCCACCTTCCAACTGGTTCCGGTCAAGTTCATGTTCGTCGGGAAACAGCTGGAGGGTGGCTTGGATGCTCTGAACACCGGGCTTGTGGCCATCCTCGCCGGACCACCCCACAGAGTCAGCGATCAGCTCCGGCATCTGGGCCGCTTCCAGAAGCTACTCTCGGAGGGTCTGACTCAGATGACGGCCGCCATGGACGCCGAACTGGTGGTCACAATGATCTACGGCGTGCTGGTCCAGATAGCGCTGTTCCTGCTCCTGTCGAATGCCATGCAGTTTGGTGCGGGGGCGTTCCTGCTAGTCATCTCTGCGGTGCTGTTCAGTGGCGCCACCGTCAGCCTCGTGGTGCCGTGCGAGACGTGCCAGCGCCTGCTGACCCGCCTGGAGCGCAGCGCCGAACTGCTGCTGCAGCTGGAGGAGCAGTTCCCCCCGCAGCTGCGACACGACCTGGAGCTGCTGCAGAAGAGGGCCGCCCGCGACACTGACCGCCTCGGAGACCTGGGTCTGTTCCGGCTGCGGCGCTCCACCCTGCTCAGCATCTTCTCCACCATCCTGACGTACGTCATCGTCATGGCACAATTCCAGATCTCCGAGAGGAGCGGCGGCGGAGGAGGAGGACATGGCAACTCGACCAGTGGCTTAATCGATTGACAAACATCCGGTATCAATCGGGAAAGAAACCGTGGCATAATACCACAACTGTCCAGCTCATCCGCTTGCCTGTGTATTTTCTCTCGTTTGTTTCTTTGGGTCCCATCGGTGATTGGTGTACTGCGAGAGTCCTGCGACCTCCCAGAGTAGTTCCTTGGATTCCTGCTTCTCATGGGAGTGATCTGATGTGATGGTCTCTTTGTGCATGTCCTGAGCACACTGAGCCTCCATGCAGAGGTATTTCCTCAAGGATATGCCCGTTGACTCCTGTCACACAAGAGTGTACACTGATATAGCCCATACCCCCGGAATGGATGACGCTCTAGCTTTCAGTATATCTGAGAGCTATTAAATGCTATCATTCCCATGGTGAGGTAGGTACAGACGGTCATCTCCTTGTCAGATGGCAGTGTATGGCAGGCGGAGGATGGCAATTTCAGATTCAAGCTAATTATAATTCAGCATACAAATTGGATCCGCTGGATATCAGTAATTCTGAAACTCCCGGGACAGGCTATGCGCAATAAAAACATTGGTTTTCAAATTCAGATGTGTTTGTACTGGTATTTAAACTACACTTTTGATGTCCGTGTTTGTAGCAGACATCTGGAGGATGCTACTATCCCATTGGCACGCTAAAAATTATTATTTGACTAAATCATGTTCTTTGCGTGAGGGCTGCATGGGTAATGGCTTCCCGCGCCCGACATTGCCCATCGCGCAGTCACGAACACTGCGAGCTAGACCTTGAGCCGTCTTATACACCTGATCATACCCATTACCCACGCCATGCATGCATCACATCGCGCTGTAATGGAGTTCATGTCACGTAGCACTTTAACGACTCGTTCGGATGGTAACAGACATATTTTCCATGCTGCATTCCTGATTCCACATATATCTCCTTGATATCTGAATTAGGGTCAGATCCTATCGGAGGCTTTAATCGATTGCTGACGCTATAACTATCAGAGCGGGGGGTCCGATGCCTTAATGGTGGAGCTATAGGCGTCATGAAGATGGCCCGCGAGCGGCGAGTCGCCCTCGCGGCTTCACGGTATGCGTTGGTGTGAGATGAAGGTCAGGAGACCATTCGGCGAATAATTTACGTCTGTTGGATATCCTGACTAATCAGGCTGTAATGCACGGTTATACCGTATAGAGTACTGCGTGTATGTCAGGGGCGCTATTTCCAATTCCCAGCAGACACATGGGCGTATTGGCATATTAGGCCCCTGCGTATTATGCCTATATTGGCCTAGGCATTAATTATGGTGACATAAGCTCAACGTAAGCTGGTGACATAAACTTGCTTCCAATATTATTAGGGGAAGAAAAGGGGTAATTTGCACGCAACGTTAACTACGAAAGCCGCCCACCCCTCCGTTTTTTTTAGGATAACGCAAAAACGGCGGCATGCAGCGCCGCTGTTTTTTTTGCATACCTGTTCGGAAATGAACTACCCACATTATTTTAAATTCTTGACCTCGGGTCATCTCAGGTCAGGTCACCAGAGCAGGTCACGTGATGACCCCACCTCCAAAACGTTTGCGGTAGTACCGCAGACACAGTTTTAGGCTGATCGGTTTCAATCTTGCAGAATTTGATAAGGTGATAGATGCCTACAATTAATTTATCTCGGATTTTTTTTTTGTTGTATATCGGTAACCTAAGGTCAGGTCAATTTCGTGACCGCCAACACTGTTTTGTCAATAACTATCGACATAATGAAGATAGAGAAGTGCAAATGGCACCAATGTGTTTGTCACGTGGAGACACGTCTCCTAATATGCAAAATGACCTACTTGGGTCACCACTTGAACTTGACCTGAGGTTAAATATTTTAGTTGACCTAACCTACCCAACATGAATATGATTCGAAGTGCCTTGACGAGAAAAACACGATGGCGTCAAAAGTAATGCTTTATCTTTATTAGGTAAAACGTTATTTGCGAAGAACAGTTTTGCCAAAAAATAACATTTTTGACATTTGATGACCTCTGGAGCCTAACCTATTGACCTGACCTCAAATATGAGGACAAAATGGCGATTGAATTTGTCAAGAGCTTTCCATTACTTTTGTTCCGTTTGTTCCTAGCTATCAGAGCTCATGTGATATCTGGGGATTTCTGGAGCGAAGTCCTAAAACTGGAAAATCTGACATTTGATGACCTCTGGTAACCGCAATATTGACCTGACCTATACAAGACATGTGTACTTTCGATAGAGCTTGTCTCGAGACATCAAACGCCGGTTTCCGCTTGTCGCTACGTTCCGTGGTTTTCGAGATCATAGTGTGGGAGGGGGGGGGGGGGGGGGGGGGGGGGGGGGGCGAAATCCGCCCCCCTCCAGGGCGTGTAATTCTCAGAGGCCCTCCAGGGCGCGTGTTAATGTGGTATACTCTTAGCCAGGGCTGCGGAGTCGGAGTCGGAGTCGCTAAAATCTTACCGACTCCGACTCCGGCCCGAAGTCGGAGTCGACTTTTTGGCAATTGACGATTACTTTGGTCGGTAGAATATTCGTCCGCCTAGGGACATTAACTTTACATCCCTTTCGAAAGAAAATGAGTGGAAAATGAATCGAGTGGAAAGTTTACTCAACTAGCGGTAGATTTGCGCCTGATGAGGATAGGGAAATAATTTTTACGTCATCCAATGATGATTGGGGCTTTGGACGCACCGACTCTTACAGTCACACGGTGCCCATTTTAATATTATCGTGGACGTTTCGTCAATGAGATTCGAATCATACCATGGTGACCAGGTTTCCTAAGTCAAATTAAAAATTTGACCTCAGTTCAAGGTAATTTAAGGTCATGTGGTGAACCAGGTATGTCGTGCTGCGCAATGTCGGACGCGTCTAAGAAAGTAAGGCCTAACAAGGCAGAAGGACTTGATGAAATCCATTCTAGACTTTTAAGAGAATCTGAAAGGGAGTTGTCGGTTCCATTAGTCATAATATTTTCTAAATCACTCGCAGATAGTAAAATTCCACTTGATTGGAAAAGAGCAAATGTTGTTCCTATTCATAAAAAGGGAGATAGAAGTAAAGAGGAAAACTATAGACCGGTTAGTCTGACCTCATTAGCCTGCAAGGTGCTTGAATCAATCATCAAAGATAAGATTGTTGAATTCTTGGAGCAAAATGAACTCATCAAGGATACACAGCATGGCTTTAGGAAGGGCCGTTCTTGTTTAACTAATCTTCTGGAGTTTTTGGATGTTGCAACATATAGCTTTGCTCAGGGTAAACAGCTAGATGTAGCTTTTCTTGATTTCAGTAAAGCATTTGACAAAGTCCCCCATACAAGGCTGGGGTTGCAACTTAAAATTCATGGGATCAGGGGCAAGATTCTGGATTGGATAGAAACGTGGCTTTCAGGACGCCAGCAAAGGGTTATATTGAATGGGTGCCAATCACAATGGAAGGAGGTTCTCAGTGGGGTTCCACAGGGCTCAGTCCTGGGCCCATTGCTTTTTATAATATTTGTGAATGCAATTGAGAACAGTATAGACAGCAAAGTCTTGAAATTTGCAGACGATCTAAAAGTTGTCAGGATTATTAGAGGAAAACATGATCAGGATGTTTTTCAATCAGATCTGGACAAGCTAGTTGAGTGGTCTGAAGCATGGCGAATGAAATTCAATTTGAGTAAATGTAAGATTATGCACGCTGGACGGGTTAGCAGTAAACATAGGTATGAAATAGGTGGGCAGAAAATGGAGCAGAATGAAAAGGAAAGAGATTTAGGTGTCGTGGTAAACAATAGACTATCAGCGTCAGACCAGGTTGTAGAAGCTAGGAAAAAGGCACTTAGAATGCTAGGGGCCATTAACAGAAATGTTTCCTACAAGAGTGAAAAGGTAATAACAAAACTGTATTGTGCATACGTTAGACCACATTTGGAGTATTGTGTACAAGCCTGGTCTCCAACATATGAGAAAGATTGCTGGTTGTTAGAAAGAGTTCAAAAAGGGCAACAAAAATGGTTAATTGTCTTGGTAGTTTACCTTATGAAGATAGATTAAAGAAATTGGGTATGTTTTCACTTAGATATAGAAGGCTAAGAGGAGATCTAATTGAAGTCTTCAAATTTGTAAATAGTCAGCATTCTGGATATTTAAAGGGTATGTTTGAGTTCAATAGGGAAAATCGAGGTAGAGGTCATCAGCATAAACTCATTATGAAACAAAGTAGTAGGACTAGGCTACGACAGTCATTTTTCTGTAGAAGGGTTGTAGGACATTGGAATATGCTACCAGGGGATGTCGCTGATGCAGTGACACTTGCTTCCTTCAAAATTAGATTAGGTAAATACTTTACAGAGAAGGGATTAGTTCATAAATACTCGTGGGATTAGCCTTCTTTTATGCAGGTAGAGTAAGGTGATTTGAAGGGGCGAGACTGGTGGAGGGGGGGGGGGGGGGGGGGGGGGGGGGTGGGTGGGTGGGTGGGGGTGGGGTGGGGTCCAACCTCGGATGGGCCCAAGAGGCTCTTTGTTGCACTTTTCTTTTATGTCTTTATGTCTCGACGAGACATACACAGTGGTGCCGGTCTCACGTTCTTATCTTCATTTTATTCCGCCGCCTGCAGGCGAGCGCGACTGGGCTGGACGCGTGGCCGGCACGCCCGTGCTCGGGCGGCGTAGCATTGTTCTCCATACTGTTAACCCTCGCCCTACGGGAACTTTTTTCACCTTCGCCCTACGGGGGGGGGGGGGGCTGACAGGTCTGTTAAATTCCAAACCAAGCAACTTAGAGCAATGCGGTAAGAACCAGCATGTTGCCTGTCATGAGAGAAATCTAACATATGCGATTTTGAGGTTTCAGGTCAACGGGCGACCTTCCAGGTCAAGTGAATGACCTCGGATTTACCACGTCCAGAACAGCGATTTTGCTCTTCAGAAAACCTCAAAATTAGAAATTGATAATTTTTTTTTAAGTGACGTCATCAGTTTCTTACACTTTTAAATTTGTTATGGGTATTGTCCATACTCAGTTTGCTCACATATATTCCGGTTTTTCTAACATCTTTGAAAATTTTGATTTTGTGGGATTTAAAAAACAAAATCAGTTTTTGTATTTTAGGAGTCAAAAACCCAAAATTTTGAAAATCCGAGATTGCCATTTTAAAGAGATTTCTATTTATATGTTTAGTGAATTGCGTTTGAAATTTGCTTTTTAAAGCAAATTAGATTAGTAGAAAACAGAGTTTTAAAAAACTCTGTTTTCTACGATGTTTCAGATATTTCGCATTTTGTTACCAACATGACGTCATCAAAACATGATTATCTCCCAAACTTCTGAACCAATTTCATTTTATTTTTTACAGAATACGTATAATTGTTGTAAACTCAGCTACCGAAAATTTCAGCAAGATGCACCGCATGTGTAAAAGTTATTCAAGAAAAACCTCAGGGGGGGGGGGGGGGCTGTCAGGGCCCCCCTGAAGGGGGGGGGGGGGGCCTGACAGGGTTAAGTTGGGCGAGGGTTAAGAATAAACACTAACGGTATTGCAGATATCGCTTAGCATGCGGTTGGAGAACGGATATAGGCCGGAGTCGGAGTCGGAGTCGGAGTCGGAGTCGGAGTCGGAGTCGGAGTCGGAGTCGGAGTCGGAGTCGGAGTCGGAGTCGGATTGTTTGAGTTGCTAAAATTATGTCGACTCCGCAGCCCTGCTCTTAGCAATAATGAAGATTTTTGTAATTACAGCTGATGCATTTCCATTATACCACCTCAATACTGTTGTGGGCTTGTACTATCGTCCTGAATGATAAACACTATTTTAGGGTCATTTCATTACGCATGGAGAAAATCAGCGTCGACATGAGGATTAATGAACCACAGATCAATCAGCCGACACGCTCAATTACCATACATTGTCATCGGGTTATGCGTCCTGCCTATTGAATTTCCGAATAAAAATTGCCTATAATTTCAGACCACAGTTTGTTCGGAAGCGAATGGAAACGACGAAAGATACAACATCGTCGCAAGTAAAGCATCGTTATGACGTGTTAAAGCTGCAACTTAATTCACATTACTGTATTTATCAGCTCATTGTGATGGGCTATGTCTCCTTGAGTCGGTCTCACGGCATCCCTAATCATCGTCTCTCTCCTGTCCTCTCCCAGCAATAAGGTCTGATCAGCTCCTCCTGTCCTCTCCCAGCAATAGGGTCTGATCAGCTCCTCCTGTCCTCTCCCAGCAATAGGGTCTGATCAGCTCCTCCTGTCCTCTCCCAGCAATAGGGTCTGATCAGCGCCTCCTGTCCTCTCCCAGCAATAGGGTCTGATCAGCTCCTCCTGTCCTCTCCCAGCAATAGGGTCTGATCAGCGCCTCCTGTCCTCTCCCAGCAATAGGGTCTGATCAGCTCCTCCTGTCCTCTCCCAGCAATAGGGTCTGATCAGCACCTCCTGTCCTCTCCCAGCAATAGGGTCTGATCAGCTCCTCCTGTCCTCTCCCAGCAATAGGGTCTGATCAGCACTTCCTGTCCCCTACCAGTAATATAGGGTCTGATCAGCACCTCCTGTCCTCTCCCAGCAATAGGGTCTGATCAGCTCCTCCTGTCCTCTCCCAGCAATAGGGTCTGATCAGCTCCTCCTGTCCTCTCCCAGCAATAGGGTCTGATCAGCACCTCCTGTCATCTCCCAGCAATATAGGGTCTGATCAGCACCTCCTGTCAACTCCCAGCAATAGGGTCTGGTCAGCTCCTCCTGTCCTCTCCCAGTAATATAGGGTCTGATCAGCACCTGTCAACTCCCAGCAATAGGGTCTGATCAGCACCTCCTGTCCTCTCCCAGCAATATAGGGTCTGATCAGCTCTTCCTGTCCTCTCCCAGCAACAGGGTCTGATCAGCACCTCCTGTCAACTCCCAGCAATAGGGTCTGGTCAGCACCTCCTGTCATCTCCCAGCAATATAGGGTCTGATCAGCACCTCCTGTCAACTCCCAGCAATAGGGTCTGGTCAGCACCTCCTGTCCTCTCCCAGTAACATAGGGTCTGATAAGCACCTCCTGTCCTCTCCCAGCATTAGGGTCTGCTCAGCGCCTCCTGTCCTCTCCCAGTAATATAGGGTCTGATCAGCACCTCCTGTCATCTCCCAGCAATATAGGGTCTGATCAGCACCACCTGTCAACTCCGAGCAATAGGGTCTGATCAGCACCTCCTGTCCTCTCCCAGCAATATAGGGTCTGATCAGCTCCTCCTGTCCTCTCCCAGTAATAGGGTCTGATCAGCACCTCCTGTCCTCTCCCAGCAATAGGGTCTGATCAGCAGCTCCTGTCCTCTCCCAGTAATATAGGGTCTGACCAGCAGCGCCTGTCCTCTCCCAGTAATATAGGGTCTGATCAGCACCTCCTGTCCTCTCCCAGCAATAGGGTCTAATCAACACCTCCTGTCCTCTCCCAGCAATAGGGTCTGATCAGCACCTGTCAACTCCCAGCAATAGGATCTGATCAGCACCTCCTGTCCTCTCCCAGAAATAGGGTCTGATCAGCACCACCTGTCAACTCCCAGTAATAGGGTCTGGTCAGCTCCTCCTGTCCTCTCCCAGTAATATAGGGTCTGATCAGCACCTCCTGTCAACTCCCAGCAATAGGGTCTGATCAGCAGCACCTGTCATCTCCCAGCAATAGGGTCTGATCAGCGCCTCCTGTCATCTCCCAGCAATAGGGTCTAATCAGCAGCTCCTGTCATCTCCCAGCAATAGGGTCTGATCAGCGCCTCCTGTCCTCTCCCAGCAATAGGGTCTGATCAGCAACTCCTGTCCTCTCCCAGTAGTATAGGGTCTGATCAGCACCTCCTGTCCTCTCCCAGCAATATAGGGTCTGATCAGCACCTGTCAACTCCCAGCAATAGGGTCTGATCAGCGCCTCCAGTCCTCTCCCAGCAATATAGGGTCTGATCAGCACCTGTCAACTCCCAGCAATAGGGTCTGATCAGCACCTCCTGTCCTCTCCCAGTAATATAGGGTCTGATCAGCGCCTCCTGTCCTCTCCCAGTAATATAGGGTCTGATCAGCGCCTCCTGTCCTCTCCCAGCAATAGGGTCTGATCAGCGCCTCCTGTCCTCTCCCAGCAATAGGGTCTGATCAGCGCCTCCTGTCCTCTCCCAGCAATAGGGTCTGATCAGTACCTGTCAACTCCCAGCAATAGGGTCTGATCAGCACCTCTTGTCCTCTCCCAGAAATAGGGTCTGATCAGTACCTCCTGTCCTCTCCCAGCAATAGGGTCTGATCAGCACCTCCTGTCCTCTCCCAGTAATATAGGGTCTGATCAGCACCTCCTGCCCTCTCCCAGCAATAGGGTCTGATCAGCTCCTCCTGTCCTCTGCCAGCAATAGGTTCTGATCAGCTCCTCCTGTCATCTCCCAGCAATAGGGTCTGATCAGCAGCTCCTGTCATCTCCCAGCAATAGGGTCTGATCAGCACCTCCTGTCATCTCCCAGCAATATAGGGTCTGATCAGCGCCTCCTGTCCTCTCCCAGCAATAGGGTCAGATCACCACCTGTCCACTCCCAGCAATTGGGTCTGATCAGCAGCTCCTGTCATCTCCAAGCAATAGGGTCTGATCAGCGCCTCCTGTCATCTCCCAGCAATAGGGTCTGATCAGCAGCTCCTGTCATCTCCCAGCAATAGGATCTGATCAGCGCCTCCTGTCCTCTCCCAGCAATATAGGGTCTGATCAGCTCCTCCTGTCCTCTCCCAGTAATAGGGTCTGATCAGCACCTCCTGTCCTCTCCCAGCAATAGGGCCTGATCAGCAGCTCCTGTCCTCTCCCAGTAATATAGGGGCTGGTCAGCGCCTCCTGTCCTCTCCCAGTAATATAGGGTCTGATCAGCGCCTCCTGTCCTCTCCCAGTAATATAGGGTCTGATCAGCTCCTGTCAACTCCCAGCAATAGGGTCTGATAAGCACCTCCTGTCCTCTCCCAGTAATATAGGGTCTAATCAGCACCTCCTGTCATCTCCCAGCAATACAGGGTCTGATCAGCCCCTGTCAACTCCAAGCAATAGGGTCTGATCAGCGCCTCCTGTCCTCTCCCAGCAATATAGGGTCTGATCAGCACCTGTCAACTCCCAGCAATAGGGTCTGATCAGCGCTTCCTGTCCTCTCCCAGCAATATAGGGTCTCATCAGCACCTGTCAACTCCCAGCAATAGGGTCTGATCAGCAAATCCTGTCCTCTCCCAGTAAGATAGGGTCTGATCAGCGCCTCCTGTCCTCTCCCAGTAATATAGGGTCTGATCAGCTCCTGTCAACTCCCAGCAATAGGGTCTGATCAGCGCCTCCTGTCCTCTCCCAGCAATAGGGTCTGATCAGCACCTGTCAACTCCCAGCAATAGGGTCTGATCAGCGCCTCCTGTCCTCTCCCAGTAATATAGGGTCTGATCAGCGCCTCCTGTCCTCTCCCAGCAATAGGGTCTGATCAGCACCCGTCAACTCCCAGAAATAGGGTCTGATCAGCGCCTCCTGTCCTCTCCCAGCAATAGGGTCTGATCAGCACCTCCTGTCCTCTCCCAGCAATAGGGTCTGATCAGCTCCTCCTGTCCTATCCCAGTAATATAGGGTCTGATCAGCACCTCCTGTCTTCTCCCAGTAATATAGGGTCTGATCAGCTCCTCCTGTCCTCTCCCAGCAATAGGGTCTGATCAGCACCTCCTGTCCTCTCCCAGCAATAGGGTCTGATCAGCACCTGTCAACTCCCAGCAATAGGGTCTGATCAACACCTCCTGTCCTCTACCAGTAATATAGGGTCTGATCAGCCCCTCCTGTCATCTCCCAGCAATATAGGGTCTGATCAGCACCTGTCAACTCCCAGCAATAGGATCTGATCAGCGCCTCCTGTCCTCTCCCAGCAATATAGGGTCTGATCAGCACCTGTCAATTCCCAGCAATAGGGTCTGATCAGCGCCTCCTGTCCTCTCCCAGCAATATAGGGTCTGATCATCACCTGTCAACTCCCAGCAATAGGGTCTGATCAGCACCTCCTGTCCTCTCCCAGTAATATAGGGTCTGATCAGCGCCTCCTGTCCTCTCCCAGTAATATAGGGCCTGATCAGCGCCTCCTGTCCTCTCCCAGTAATATAGGGCCAGATCAGCTCCTGTCAACTCCCAGCAATAGGGTCTGATCAGCACCTCCTGTCCTCTCCCAGTAATATAGGGTCTGATCAGCACCTCCTGTCATCTCCCAGCAATATAGGGTCTGATCAGCACCTGTCAACTCCCAGCAATAGGGTCTGATCAGCGCCTCCTGTCCTCTCCCAGCAATATAGGGTCTGATCAGCACCTGTCAACTCCCAGCTATAGTGTCTGATCAGCGCCTCCTGCCCTCTCCCAGCAATAAAGGGTCGGATCAGCACCTGTCAACTCCCAGCAATAGGGTCTGATCAGCACCTCCTGTCCTCTCCCAGTAATATAGGGTCTGATCAGCGCCTCCTGTCCTCTCCCATTAATATAGGGTCTGATCAGCTCCTTTCAACTCCCAGCAATAGGGTCTGATCAGCGCCTCCTGTCCTCTCCCAGCAATAGGGTCTGATCAGCACCTGTCAACTCCCAGCAATAGGGTCTGATCAGCACCTTTCAACTCCCAGCAATAGGGTCTAATCAGCACCTGTCAACTCCCAGCAATAGGGTCTGATCAGCGCCTCCTGTCCTCTCCCAGCAATAGGGTCTGATCAGCACCTGTCAACTCCCAGCAATAGGGTCTGATCAGCACCTCCTGTCCTCTCCCAGCAATAGGGTCTGATCAGCACCTGTCAACTCCCAGCAATAGGGTCTGATCAGCGCCTCCTGTCCTCTCCCAGCAATAGGGTCTGATCAGCACCTGTCAACTCCCAGCAATAGGGTCTGATCAGCACCTCCTGTCCTCTCCCAGTAATATAGGTTTGATCAGCGCCTCCTGTCCTCTCCCAGCAATAGGGTCTGATCAGCACCTGTCAACTCCCAGCAATAGGGTCTGATCAGCGCCTCCTGTCCTCTCCCAGTAATATAGGGTCTGATCAGCGCCTCCTGTCATCTCCCAGTAATATAGGGTCTGATCAGCTCCTGTCAACTCCCAGCAATAGGGTCTGATCAGCACCTCCTGTCCTCTCCCAGCAATATAGGGTCTGATCAGCACCTGTCAACTCCCAGCAATAGGGTCTGATCAGCGCTTCCTGTCCTCTCCCAGCAATATAGGGTCTGATCAGCACCTGTCAACTCCCAGCAATAGTTTCTGATCAGCAGCTCCTGTCCTCTCCCAGTAATATAGGGTCTGATCAGCGCCTCCTGTCCTCTCCCAGTAATATAGGGTCTGATCAGCGCCTCCTGTCCTCTCCCAGTAATATAGAGTCTGATCAGCTCCTGTCAACTCCCAGCAATAGGGTCTGATCAGCGCCTCCTGTCCTCTCCCAGCAATAGGGTCTGATCAGCACCTGTCAACTCCCAGCAATAGGGTCTGATCAGTACCTCCTGTCCTCTCCCAGTAATATAGGGTCTGATCAGCGCCTCCTGTCCTCTCCCAGCAATAGGGTCTGATCAGCACCCGTCAACTCCCAGCAATAGGGTCTGATCAGCGCCTCCTGTCCTCTCCCAGCAATAGGGTCTGATCAGCATCTGTCAACTCCCAGCAATAGGGTCTGATCAGCACCTCCTGTCCTCTCCCAGTAATATAGGGTCTGATCAGCGCCTCCTGTCCTCTCCCAGCAATAGGGTCTGATCAGCACCTGTCAACTCCCAGCAATAGGGTCTGATCAGCGCCTCCTGTCCTCTCCCAGCAATAGGGTCTGATCGGCACCTGTCAACTCACAGCAATAGGGTCTGATCAGCACCTCCTGTCCTCTCCCAGTAATATAGGGTCTGATCAGCGCCTCCTGTCCTCTCCAAGCAATAGGGTCTGATCAGCCCCCGTCAACTCCCAGCAATAGGGTCTGATCAGCGCCTCCTGTCCTCTCCCAGCAATAGGGTCTGATCAGCACCTGTCAACTCCCAGCAATAGGATCTGATCAGCACTTCCTGTCCTCTCCCAGTAATATAGGGTCTGATCAGTGCCTCCTGTCCTCTCCCAGCAATAGGGTCTGATCAGCACCTCCTGTCCTCTCCCAGTAATATAGGGTCTGATCAGCGCCTCCTGTCCTCTCCCAGTAATATAGGGTCTGATCAGCGCCTCCTGTCTTCTCCCAGCAATAGGGTCTGATCAGCGCCTCCTGTCCTCTCCCAGCAATAGGGTCTGATCATCGCCTCCTGTCCTCTCCCAGCAATAGGGTCTGATCAGCACCTGTCAACTCCCAGCAATAGGGTCTGATCAGCACCTCTTGTCCTCTACCAGCAATAGGGTCTGATTAGCACCTCCTGTCCTCTCCCAGCAATAGGGTCTGATCAGCACCTCCTGTTCTCTCCCAGTAATATAGGGTCTGATCAGCACCTCCTGCCCTCTCCCAGCAATAGGGTCTGATCAGCTCCTCCTGTCCTCTCCCAGCAATAGGGTCTGATCAGCTCCTCCTGTCATCTCCCAGCAATAGGGTCTGATCAGCAGCTCCTGTCATCTCCCAGCAATAGGGTCTGATCAGAACCTCCTGTCATCTCCCAGCAATATAGGGTCTGATCAGCGCCTCCTGTCCTCTCCCAGCAATAGGGTCTGATCACCACCTGTCCACTCCCAGCAATAGGGTCTGATCAGCAGCTCCTGTCATCTCCCAGCAATAGGGTCTGATCAGCGCCTCCTGTCATCTCCCAGAAATAGGGTCTGATCAGCAGCTCCTGTCATCTCCCAGCAATAGGATCTGATCAGCGCCTCCTGTCCTCTCCCAGCAGTAGGGTCTGATCAGCACCTCCTGTCCTCTCCCAGCAATAGGGTCTGATCAGCTCCTCCTGTCCTCTCCCAGTAATATAGGGTCTGATCAGCACCTCCTGTCTTCTCCCAGTAATATAGGGTCTGATCAGCTCCTCCTGTCCTCTCCCATTAATATAGGGTCTGATCAGATCCTGTCAACTCCCAGCAATAGGGTCTGATCAGCGCCTCCTGTCCTCTCCCAGCAATAGGGTCTGATCAGCACCTGTCAACTCCCAGCAATAGGGTCTGATCAGCACCTTTCAACTCCCAGCAATAGGGTCTGATCAGCACCTGTCAACTCCCAGCAATAGGGTCTGATCAGCACCCGTCAACTCCCAGAAATAGGCTCTGATCAGCGCCTCCTGTCCTCTCCCAGCAATAGGGTCTGATCAGCACCTCCTGTCCTCTCCCAGCAATAGGGTCTGATCAGCTCCTCCTGTCCTATCCCAGTAATATAGGGTCTGATCAGCACCTCCTGTCTTCTCCCAGTAATATAGGGTCTGATCAGCTCCTCCTCTCCTCTCCCAGCAATAGGGTCTGATCAGCACCTCCTGTCCTCTCCCAGCAATAGGGTCTGATCAGCACCTGTCAACTCCCAGCAATAGGGTCTGATCAACACC
The DNA here is from genome assembly GCA_036785665.1 of Chirona hameri. NCBI lineage: Eukaryota > Metazoa > Arthropoda > Thecostraca > Balanomorpha > Balanidae > Chirona > Chirona hameri. The sequence continues at coordinate 271,966 of JAXIVJ010000256.1, read as the reverse complement.
TCCTGTCCTCTACCAGTAATATAGGGTCTGATCAGCCCCTCCTGTCATCTCCCAGCAATATAGGGTCTGATCAGCACCTGTCAACTCCCAGCAATAGGGTCTGATCAGCGCCTCCTGTCCTCTCCCAGCAATATAGGGTCTGATCAGCACCTGCCAATTCCCAGCAATAGGGTCTGATCAGCGCCTCCTGTCCTCTCCCAGCAATATAGGGTCTGATCATCACCTGTCAACTCCCAGCAATAGGGTCTGATCAGCACCTCCTGTCCTCTCCCAGTAATATAGGGTCTGATCAGCGCCTCCTGTCCTCTCCCAGTAATATAGGGCCTGATCAGCGCCTCCTGTCCTCTCCCAGTAATATAGGGCCAGATCAGCTCCTGTCAACTCCCAGCAATAGGGTCTGATCAGCACCTCCTGTCCTCTCCCAGTAATATAGGGTCTGATCAGCACCTCCTGTCATCTCCCAGCAATATAGGGTCTGATCAGCACCTGTCAACTCCCAGCAATAGGGTCTGATCAGCGCCTCCTGTCCTCTCCCAGCAATATAGGGTCTGATCAGCACCTGTCAACTCCCAGCAATAGGGTCTGATCAGCACCTTTCAACTCCCAGCAATAGGGTCTGATCAGCACCTGTCAACTCCCAGCAATAGGGTCTGATCAGCGCCTCCTGTCCTCTCCCAGCAATAGGGTCTGATCAGCACCTGTCAACTCCCAGCAATAGGGTCTGATCAGCACCTCCTGTCCTCTCCCAGCAATAGGGTCTGATCAGCACCTGTCAACTCCCAGCAATAGGGTCTGATCAGCGCCTCCTGTCCTCTCCCAGCAATAGGGTCTGATCAGCACCTGTCAACTCCCAGCAATAGGGTCTGATCAGCACCTCCTGTCCTCTCCCAGTAATATAGGTTTGATCAGCGCCTCCTGTCCTCTCCCAGCAATAGGGTCTGATCAGCACCTGTCAACTCCCAGCAATAGGGTCTGATCAGCGCCTCCTGTCCTCTCCCAGTAATATAGGGTCTGATCAGCGCCTCCTGTCATCTCCCAGTAATATAGGGTCTGATCAGCTCCTGTCAACTCCCAGCAATAAGGTCTGATCAGCACTTCCTGTCCTCTCCCAGTAATATAGGGTCTGATCAGCGCCTCCTGCCCTCTCCCAGTAATATAGGGTCTGATCAGCTCTTGTCAACTCCCAGCAATAGGGTCTGATCAGCACCTCCTGTCCTCTCCCAGCAATATAGGGTCTGATCAGCACCTGTCAACTCCCAGCAATAGGGTCTGATCAGCGCTTCCTGTCCTCTCCCAGCAATATAGGGTCTGATCAGCACCTGTCAACTCCCAGCAATAGTTTCTGATCAGCAGCTCCTGTCCTCTCCCAGTAATATAGGGTCTGATCAGCGCCTTCTGTCCTCTCCCAGTAATATAGGGTCTGATCAGCGCCTCCTGTCCTCTCCCAGTAATATAGGGTCTGATCAGCTCCTGTCAACTCCCAGCAATAGGGTCTGATCAGCGCCTCCTGTCCTCTCCCAGCAATAGGGTCTGATCAGCACCTGTCAACTCCCAGCAATAGGGTCTGATCAGTACCTCCTGTCCTCTCCCAGTAATATAGGGTCTGATCAGCGCCTTCTGTCCTCTCCCAGCAATAGGGTCTGATCAGCACCCGTCAACTCCCAGCAATAGGCTCTGATCAGCGCCTCCTGTCCTCTCCCAGCAATAGGGTCTGATCAGCATCTGTCAACTCCCAGCAATAGGGTCTGATCAGCACCTCCTGTCCTCTCCCAGTAATATAGGGTCTGATCAGCGCCTCCTGTCCTCTCCCAGCAATAGGGTCTGATCAGCACCTGTCAACTCCCAGCAATAGGGTCTGATCAGCGCCTCCTGTCCTCTCCCAGCAATAGGGTCTGATCGGCACCTGTCAACTCACAGCAATAGGGTCTGATCAGCACCTCCTGTCCTCTCCCAGTAATATAGGGTCTGATCAGCGCCTCCTGTCCTCTCCAAGCAATAGGGTCTGATCAGCCCCCGTCAACTCCCAGCAATAGGGTCTGATCAGCGCCTCCTGTCCTCTCCCAGCAATAGGGTCTGATCAGCACCTGTCAACTTCCAGCAATAGGGTCTGATCAGCACTTCCTGTCCTCTCCCAGTAATATAGGGTCTGATCAGTGCCTCCTGTCCTCTCCCAGCAATAGGGTCTGATCAGCACCTCCTGTCCTCTCCCAGTAATATAGGGTCTGATCAGCGCCTCCTGTCCTCTCCCAGTAATATAGGGTCTGATCAGCGCCTCCTGTCTTCTCCCAGCAATAGGGTCTGATCAGCGCCTCCTGTCCTCTCCCAGCAATAGGGTCTGATCATCGCCTCCTGTCCTCTCCCAGCAATAGGGTCTGATCAGCACCTGTCAACTCCCAGCAATAGGGTCTGATCAGCACCTCTTGTCCTCTCCCAGCAATAGGGTCTGATTAGCACCTCCTGTCCTCTCCCAGCAATAGGGTCTGATCAGCACCTCCTGTTCTCTCCCAGTAATATAGGGTCTGATCAGCACCTCCTGCCCTCTCCCAGCAATAGGGTCTGATCAGCTCCTCCTGTCCTCTCCCAGCAATAGGGTCTGATCAGCTCCTCCTGTCATCTACCAGCAATAGGGTCTGATCAGCAGCTCCTGTCATCTCCCAGCAATAGGGTCTGATCACAACCTCCTGTCATCTCCCAGCAATATAGGGTCTGATCAGCGCCTCCTGTCCTCTCCCAGCAATAGGGTCTGATCACCACCTGTCCACTCCCAGCAATAGGGTCTGATCAGCAGCTCCTGTCATCTCCCAGCAATAGGGTCTGATCAGCGCCTCCTGTCATCTCCCAGAAATAGGGTCTGATCAGCAGCTCCTGTCATCTCCCAGCAATAGGATCTGATCAGCGCCTCCTGTCCTCTCCCAGCAATAGGGTCTGATCAGCACCTCCTGTCCTCTCCCAGCAATAGGGTCTGATCAGCTCCTCCTGTCCTCTCCCAGTAATATAGGGTCTGATCAGCACCTCCTGTCTTCTCCCAGTAATATAGGGTCTGATCAGCTGCTCCTGTCCTCTCCCAGCAATAGGGTCTCATCAGCACCTCCTGTCCTCTCCCAGCAATAGGGTCTGATCAGCACCTGTCAACTCCCAGCAATAGGGTCTGATCAGCACCTCCTGTCCTCTACCAGTAATATAGGGTCCGATCAGCACCTCCTGTCATCTCCCAGCAATATAGGGTCTGATCAGCACCTGTCAACTCCCAGCAATAGGGTCTGATCAGCGCCTCCTGTCCTCTCCCAGCAATACAGGGTCTGATCAGCAACTGTCAACTCCCAGCAATAGGGTCTGATCAGCGCCTCCTGTCCTCTCCCAGCAATATAGGGTCTGATCAGTACCTGTCAACTCCCAGCAATAGGGTCTGATCAGCACCTCCTGTCCTCTCCCAGTAATATAGGGTCTGATCAGCGCCTCCTGTTCTCTCCCAGTAATATAGGGCCTGATCAGCGCCTCCTGTCCTCTCCCAGCAATATAGGGTCTGATCAGCACCTGTCAACTCCCAGCAATAGTTTCTGATCAGCAGCTCCTGTCCTCTCCCAGTAATATAGGGTCTGATCAGCGCCTTCTGTCCTCTCCCAGTAATATAGGGTCTGATCAGCGCCTCCTGTCCTCTCCCAGTAATATAGGGTCTGATCAGCTCCTGTCAACTCCCAGCAATAGGGTCTGATCAGCGCCTCCTGTCCTCTCCCAGCAATAGGGTCTGATCAGCACCTGTCAACTCCCAGCAATAGGGTCTGATCAGTACCTCCTGTCCTCTCCCAGTAATATAGGGTCTGATCAGCGCCTTCTGTCCTCTCCCAGCAATAGGGTCTGATCAGCACCCGTCAACTCCCAGCAATAGGGTCTGATCAGCGCCTCCTGTCCTCTCCCAGCAATAGGGTCTGATCAGCATCTGTCAACTCCCAGCAATAGGGTCTGATCAGCACCTCCTGTCCTCTCCCAGTAATATAGGGTCTGATCAGCGCCTCCTGTCCTCTCCCAGCAATAGGGTCTGATCAGCACCTGTCAACTCCCAGCAATAGGGTCTGATCAGCGCCTCCTGTCCTCTCCCAGCAATAGGGTCTGATCGGCACCTGTCAACTCACAGCAATAGGGTCTGATCAGCACCTCCTGTCCTCTCCCAGTAATATAGGGTCTGATCAGCGCCTCCTGTCCTCTCCAAGCAATAGGGTCTGATCAGCCCCCGTCAACTCCCAGCAATAGGGTCTGATCAGCGCCTCCTGTCCTCTCCCAGCAATAGGGTCTGATCAGCACCTGTCAACTTCCAGCAATAGGGTCTGATCAGCACTTCCTGTCCTCTCCCAGTAATATAGGGTCTGATCAGTGCCTCCTGTCCTCTCCCAGCAATAGGGTCTGATCAGCACCTCCTGTCCTCTCCCAGTAATATAGGGTCTGATCAGCGCCTCCTGTCCTCTCCCAGTAATATAGGGTCTGATCAGCGCCTCCTGTCTTCTCCCAGCAATAGGGTCTGATCAGCGCCTCCTGTCCTCTCCCAGCAATAGGGTCTGATCATCGCCTCCTGTCCTCTCCCAGCAATAGGGTCTGATCAGCACCTGTCAACTCCCAGCAATAGGGTCTGATCAGCACCTCTTGTCCTCTCCCAGCAATAGGGTCTGATTAGCACCTCCTGTCCTCTCCCAGCAATAGGGTCTGATCAGCACCTCCTGTTCTCTCCCAGTAATATAGGGTCTGATCAGCACCTCCTGCCCTCTCCCAGCAATAGGGTCTGATCAGCTCCTCCTGTCCTCTCCCAGCAATAGGGTCTGATCAGCTCCTCCTGTCATCTCCCAGCAATAGGGTCTGATCAGCAGCTCCTGTCATCTCCCAGCAATAGGGTCTGATCAGAACCTCCTGTCATCTCCCAGCAATATAGGGTCTGATCAGCGCCTCCTGTCCTCTCCCAGCAATAGGGTCTGATCACCACCTGTCCACTCCCAGCAATAGGGTCTGATCAGCAGCTCCTGTCATCTCCCAGCAATAGGGTCTGATCAGCGCCTCCTGTCATCTCCCAGAAATAGGGTCTGATCAGCAGCTCCTGTCATCTCCCAGCAATAGGATCTGATCAGCGCCTCCTGTCCTCTCCCAGCAATAGGGTCTGATCAGCACCTCCTGTCCTCTCCCAGCAATAGGGTCTGATCAGCTCCTCCTGTCCTCTCCCAGTAATATAGGGTCTGATCAGCACCTCCTGTCTTCTCCCAGTAATATAGGGTCTGATCAGCTGCTCCTGTCCTCTCCCAGCAATAGGGTCTCATCAGCACCTCCTGTCCTCTCCCAGCAATAGGGTCTGATCAGCACCTGTCAACTCCCAGCAATAGGGTCTGATCAGCACCTCCTGTCCTCTACCAGTAATATAGGGTCCGATCAGCACCTCCTGTCATCTCCCAGCAATATAGGGTCTGATCAGCACCTGTCAACTCCCAGCAATAGGGTCTGATCAGCGCCTCCTGTCCTCTCCCAGCAATACAGGGTCTGATCAGCAACTGTCAACTCCCAGCAATAGGGTCTGATCAGCGCCTCCTGTCCTCTCCCAGCAATATAGGGTCTGATCAGTACCTGTCAACTCCCAGCAATAGGGTCTGATCAGCACCTCCTGTCCTCTCCCAGTAATATAGGGTCTGATCAGCGCCTCCTGTTCTCTCCCAGTAATATAGGGCCTGATCAGCGCCTCCTGTCCTCTCCCAGTAATATAGGGTCTGATCAGCTCCTGTCAACTCCCAGAAATAGGGTCTGATCAGCACCTCCTGTCCTCTCCAAGTAATATAGGGTCTGATCAGCACCTCCTGTCATCTCCCAGCAATATAGGGTCTGATCAGATCCTGTCAACTCCCAGCAATAGGGTCTGATCAGCGCCTCCTGTCCTCTCCCAGCAATAGGGTCTGATCAGCACCTGTCAACTCCCAGCAATAGGGTCTGATCAGCACCTTTCAACTCCCAGCAATAGGGTCTGATCAGCACCTGTCAACTCCCAGCAATAGGGTCTGATCAGCACCCGTCAACTCCCAGAAATAGGCTCTGATCAGCGCCTCCTGTCCTCTCCCAGCAATAGGGTCTGATCAGCACCTCCTGTCCTCTCCCAGCAATAGGGTCTGATCAGCTCCTCCTGTCCTATCCCAGTAATATAGGGTCTGATCAGCACCTCCTGTCTTCTCCCAGTAATATAGGGTCTGATCAGCTCCTCCTCTCCTCTCCCAGCAATAGGGTCTGATCAGCACCTCCTGTCCTCTCCCAGCAATAGGGTCTGATCAGCACCTGTCAACTCCCAGCAATAGGGTCTGATCAACACCTCCTGTCCTCTACCAGTAATATAGGGTCTGATCAGCCCCTCCTGTCATCTCCCAGCAATATAGGGTCTGATCAGCACCTGTCAACTCCCAGCAATAGGGTCTGATCAGCGCCTCCTGTCCTCTCCCAGCAATATAGGGTCTGATCAGCACCTGCCAATTCCCAGCAATAGGGTCTGATCAGCGCCTCCTGTCCTCTCCCAGCAATATAGGGTCTGATCATCACCTGTCAACTCCCAGCAATAGGGTCTGATCAGCACCTCCTGTCCTCTCCCAGTAATATAGGGTCTGATCAGCGCCTCCTGTCCTCTCCCAGTAATATAGGGCCTGATCAGCGCCTCCTGTCCTCTCCCAGTAATATAGGGCCAGATCAGCTCCTGTCAACTCCCAGCAATAGGGTCTGATCAGCACCTCCTGTCCTCTCCCAGTAATATAGGGTCTGATCAGCACCTCCTGTCATCTCCCAGCAATATAGGGTCTGATCAGCACCTGTCAACTCCCAGCAATAGGGTCTGATCAGCGCCTCCTGTCCTCTCCCAGCAATATAGGGTCTGATCAGCACCTGTCAACTCCCAGCAATAGGGTCTGATCAGCACCTTTCAACTCCCAGCAATAGGGTCTGATCAGCACCTGTCAACTCCCAGCAATAGGGTCTGATCAGCGCCTCCTGTCCTCTCCCAGCAATAGGGTCTGATCAGCACCTGTCAACTCCCAGCAATAGGGTCTGATCAGCACCTCCTGTCCTCTCCCAGCAATAGGGTCTGATCAGCACCTGTCAACTCCCAGCAATAGGGTCTGATCAGCGCCTCCTGTCCTCTCCCAGCAATAGGGTCTGATCAGCACCTGTCAACTCCCAGCAATAGGGTCTGATCAGCACCTCCTGTCCTCTCCCAGTAATATAGGTTTGATCAGCGCCTCCTGTCCTCTCCCAGCAATAGGGTCTGATCAGCACCTGTCAACTCCCAGCAATAGGGTCTGATCAGCGCCTCCTGTCCTCTCCCAGTAATATAGGGTCTGATCAGCGCCTCCTGTCATCTCCCAGTAATATAGGGTCTGATCAGCTCCTGTCAACTCCCAGCAATAAGGTCTGATCAGCACTTCCTGTCCTCTCCCAGTAATATAGGGTCTGATCAGCGCCTCCTGCCCTCTCCCAGTAATATAGGGTCTGATCAGCTCTTGTCAACTCCCAGCAATAGGGTCTGATCAGCACCTCCTGTCCTCTCCCAGCAATATAGGGTCTGATCAGCACCTGTCAACTCCCAGCAATAGGGTCTGATCAGCGCTTCCTGTCCTCTCCCAGCAATATAGGGTCTGATCAGCACCTGTCAACTCCCAGCAATAGTTTCTGATCAGCAGCTCCTGTCCTCTCCCAGTAATATAGGGTCTGATCAGCGCCTTCTGTCCTCTCCCAGTAATATAGGGTCTGATCAGCGCCTCCTGTCCTCTCCCAGTAATATAGGGTCTGATCAGCTCCTGTCAACTCCCAGCAATAGGGTCTGATCAGCGCCTCCTGTCCTCTCCCAGCAATAGGGTCTGATCAGCACCTGTCAACTCCCAGCAATAGGGTCTGATCAGTACCTCCTGTCCTCTCCCAGTAATATAGGGTCTGATCAGCGCCTTCTGTCCTCTCCCAGCAATAGGGTCTGATCAGCACCCGTCAACTCCCAGCAATAGGCTCTGATCAGCGCCTCCTGTCCTCTCCCAGCAATAGGGTCTGATCAGCATCTGTCAACTCCCAGCAATAGGGTCTGATCAGCACCTCCTGTCCTCTCCCAGTAATATAGGGTCTGATCAGCGCCTCCTGTCCTCTCCCAGCAATAGGGTCTGATCAGCACCTGTCAACTCCCAGCAATAGGGTCTGATCAGCGCCTCCTGTCCTCTCCCAGCAATAGGGTCTGATCGGCACCTGTCAACTCACAGCAATAGGGTCTGATCAGCACCTCCTGTCCTCTCCCAGTAATATAGGGTCTGATCAGCGCCTCCTGTCCTCTCCAAGCAATAGGGTCTGATCAGCCCCCGTCAACTCCCAGCAATAGGGTCTGATCAGCGCCTCCTGTCCTCTCCCAGCAATAGGGTCTGATCAGCACCTGTCAACTTCCAGCAATAGGGTCTGATCAGCACTTCCTGTCCTCTCCCAGTAATATAGGGTCTGATCAGTGCCTCCTGTCCTCTCCCAGCAATAGGGTCTGATCAGCACCTCCTGTCCTCTCCCAGTAATATAGGGTCTGATCAGCGCCTCCTGTCCTCTCCCAGTAATATAGGGTCTGATCAGCGCCTCCTGTCTTCTCCCAGCAATAGGGTCTGATCAGCGCCTCCTGTCCTCTCCCAGCAATAGGGTCTGATCATCGCCTCCTGTCCTCTCCCAGCAATAGGGTCTGATCAGCACCTGTCAACTCCCAGCAATAGGGTCTGATCAGCACCTCTTGTCCTCTCCCAGCAATAGGGTCTGATTAGCACCTCCTGTCCTCTCCCAGCAATAGGGTCTGATCAGCACCTCCTGTTCTCTCCCAGTAATATAGGGTCTGATCAGCACCTCCTGCCCTCTCCCAGCAATAGGGTCTGATCAGCTCCTCCTGTCCTCTCCCAGCAATAGGGTCTGATCAGCTCCTCCTGTCATCTACCAGCAATAGGGTCTGATCAGCAGCTCCTGTCATCTCCCAGCAATAGGGTCTGATCACAACCTCCTGTCATCTCCCAGCAATATAGGGTCTGATCAGCGCCTCCTGTCCTCTCCCAGCAATAGGGTCTGATCACCACCTGTCCACTCCCAGCAATAGGGTCTGATCAGCAGCTCCTGTCATCTCCCAGCAATAGGGTCTGATCAGCGCCTCCTGTCATCTCCCAGAAATAGGGTCTGATCAGCAGCTCCTGTCATCTCCCAGCAATAGGATCTGATCAGCGCCTCCTGTCCTCTCCCAGCAATAGGGTCTGATCAGCACCTCCTGTCCTCTCCCAGCAATAGGGTCTGATCAGCTCCTCCTGTCCTCTCCCAGTAATATAGGGTCTGATCAGCACCTCCTGTCTTCTCCCAGTAATATAGGGTCTGATCAGCTGCTCCTGTCCTCTCCCAGCAATAGGGTCTCATCAGCACCTCCTGTCCTCTCCCAGCAATAGGGTCTGATCAGCACCTGTCAACTCCCAGCAATAGGGTCTGATCAGCACCTCCTGTCCTCTACCAGTAATATAGGGTCCGATCAGCACCTCCTGTCATCTCCCAGCAATATAGGGTCTGATCAGCACCTGTCAACTCCCAGCAATAGGGTCTGATCAGCGCCTCCTGTCCTCTCCCAGCAATACAGGGTCTGATCAGCAACTGTCAACTCCCAGCAATAGGGTCTGATCAGCGCCTCCTGTCCTCTCCCAGCAATATAGGGTCTGATCAGTACCTGTCAACTCCCAGCAATAGGGTCTGATCAGCACCTCCTGTCCTCTCCCAGTAATATAGGGTCTGATCAGCGCCTCCTGTTCTCTCCCAGTAATATAGGGCCTGATCAGCGCCTCCTGTCCTCTCCCAGCAATATAGGGTCTGATCAGCACCTGTCAACTCCCAGCAATAGTTTCTGATCAGCAGCTCCTGTCCTCTCCCAGTAATATAGGGTCTGATCAGCGCCTTCTGTCCTCTCCCAGTAATATAGGGTCTGATCAGCGCCTCCTGTCCTCTCCCAGTAATATAGGGTCTGATCAGCTCCTGTCAACTCCCAGCAATAGGGTCTGATCAGCGCCTCCTGTCCTCTCCCAGCAATAGGGTCTGATCAGCACCTGTCAACTCCCAGCAATAGGGTCTGATCAGTACCTCCTGTCCTCTCCCAGTAATATAGGGTCTGATCAGCGCCTTCTGTCCTCTCCCAGCAATAGGGTCTGATCAGCACCCGTCAACTCCCAGCAATAGGGTCTGATCAGCGCCTCCTGTCCTCTCCCAGCAATAGGGTCTGATCAGCATCTGTCAACTCCCAGCAATAGGGTCTGATCAGCACCTCCTGTCCTCTCCCAGTAATATAGGGTCTGATCAGCGCCTCCTGTCCTCTCCCAGCAATAGGGTCTGATCAGCACCTGTCAACTCCCAGCAATAGGGTCTGATCAGCGCCTCCTGTCCTCTCCCAGCAATAGGGTCTGATCGGCACCTGTCAACTCACAGCAATAGGGTCTGATCAGCACCTCCTGTCCTCTCCCAGTAATATAGGGTCTGATCAGCGCCTCCTGTCCTCTCCAAGCAATAGGGTCTGATCAGCCCCCGTCAACTCCCAGCAATAGGGTCTGATCAGCGCCTCCTGTCCTCTCCCAGCAATAGGGTCTGATCAGCACCTGTCAACTTCCAGCAATAGGGTCTGATCAGCACTTCCTGTCCTCTCCCAGTAATATAGGGTCTGATCAGTGCCTCCTGTCCTCTCCCAGCAATAGGGTCTGATCAGCACCTCCTGTCCTCTCCCAGTAATATAGGGTCTGATCAGCGCCTCCTGTCCTCTCCCAGTAATATAGGGTCTGATCAGCGCCTCCTGTCTTCTCCCAGCAATAGGGTCTGATCAGCGCCTCCTGTCCTCTCCCAGCAATAGGGTCTGATCATCGCCTCCTGTCCTCTCCCAGCAATAGGGTCTGATCAGCACCTGTCAACTCCCAGCAATAGGGTCTGATCAGCACCTCTTGTCCTCTCCCAGCAATAGGGTCTGATTAGCACCTCCTGTCCTCTCCCAGCAATAGGGTCTGATCAGCACCTCCTGTTCTCTCCCAGTAATATAGGGTCTGATCAGCACCTCCTGCCCTCTCCCAGCAATAGGGTCTGATCAGCTCCTCCTGTCCTCTCCCAGCAATAGGGTCTGATCAGCTCCTCCTGTCATCTCCCAGCAATAGGGTCTGATCAGCAGCTCCTGTCATCTCCCAGCAATAGGGTCTGATCAGAACCTCCTGTCATCTCCCAGCAATATAGGGTCTGATCAGCGCCTCCTGTCCTCTCCCAGCAATAGGGTCTGATCACCACCTGTCCACTCCCAGCAATAGGGTCTGATCAGCAGCTCCTGTCATCTCCCAGCAATAGGGTCTGATCAGCGCCTCCTGTCATCTCCCAGAAATAGGGTCTGATCAGCAGCTCCTGTCATCTCCCAGCAATAGGATCTGATCAGCGCCTCCTGTCCTCTCCCAGCAATAGGGTCTGATCAGCACCTCCTGTCCTCTCCCAGCAATAGGGTCTGATCAGCTCCTCCTGTCCTCTCCCAGTAATATAGGGTCTGATCAGCACCTCCTGTCTTCTCCCAGTAATATAGGGTCTGATCAGCTGCTCCTGTCCTCTCCCAGCAATAGGGTCTCATCAGCACCTCCTGTCCTCTCCCAGCAATAGGGTCTGATCAGCACCTGTCAACTCCCAGCAATAGGGTCTGATCAGCACCTCCTGTCCTCTACCAGTAATATAGGGTCCGATCAGCACCTCCTGTCATCTCCCAGCAATATAGGGTCTGATCAGCACCTGTCAACTCCCAGCAATAGGGTCTGATCAGCGCCTCCTGTCCTCTCCCAGCAATACAGGGTCTGATCAGCAACTGTCAACTCCCAGCAATAGGGTCTGATCAGCGCCTCCTGTCCTCTCCCAGCAATATAGGGTCTGATCAGTACCTGTCAACTCCCAGCAATAGGGTCTGATCAGCACCTCCTGTCCTCTCCCAGTAATATAGGGTCTGATCAGCGCCTCCTGTTCTCTCCCAGTAATATAGGGCCTGATCAGCGCCTCCTGTCCTCTCCCAGTAATATAGGGTCTGATCAGCTCCTGTCAACTCCCAGAAATAGGGTCTGATCAGCACCTCCTGTCCTCTCCAAGTAATATAGGGTCTGATCAGCACCTCCTGTCATCTCCCAGCAATATAGGGTCTGATCAGCACCTATCAACTCCCAGAAATAGGGTCTGATCAGCGCCTCCTGTCCTCTCCCAGCAATATAGGGTCTGATCAGCACCTGTCAACTCCCAGCAATAGGGTCTGATCAGCGCCTCCTGTCCTCTCCCAGCAATATAGGGTCTGATCAGAACCTGTCAACTCCCAGCAATAGTTTCTGATCAGCAGCTCCTGTCCTCTCCCAGTAATATAGGGTCTGATCAGCGCCTCCTGTCCTCTCCCAGTAATATAGGGCCTGATCAGCGCCTCCTGTCCTCTCCCAGTAATATAGGGTCTGATCAGCTCCTGTCAACTCCCAGCAATAGGGTCTGATCAGCACCTCCTGTCCTCTCCCAGTAATATAGGGTCTGATCAGCACCTCCTGTCATCTCCCAGCAATATAGGGTCTGATCAGCACCTGTCAACTCCCAGCAATATAGTCTGATCAGCGCATCCTGTCCTCCCCCAGTAATATAGGGTCTGATCAGCGCCTCCTGTCCTCTCCCAGCAATAGGGTCTGATCAGCCCCCGTCAACTCCCAGCAATAGGGTCTGATCAGCGCCTCCTGTCCTCTCCCAGCAATAGGGTCTGATCAGCACCTGTCAACTCCCAGCAATAGGATCTGATCAGCACCTCCTGTCCTCTCCCAGTAATATAGGGTCTGATCAGCGCCTCCTGTCCTCTCCCAGCAATAGGGTCTGATCAGCACCTCCTGTCCTCTCCCAGTAATATAGGGTCTGATCAGCGCCTCCTGTCCTCTCCCAGCAATATAGGGTCTGATCAGCACCTGTCAACTCCCAGCAATAGGGTCTGATCAGCGCCTCCTGTCTTCTCCCAGCAATAGGGTCTGATCAGCACCTGTCAACTCCCAGCAATAGGGTCTGATCAGCGCCTCCTGTCCTCTCCCAGTAATATAGGGTCTGATCAGCACCTCCTGTCATCTCCCAGCAATATAGGGTCTGATCAGCACCTGTCAACTCCCAGCAATAGGGTCTGATCAGCGCCTCCTGTCCTCTCCCAGCAATATAGGGTCTGATCAGCACCTGTCAACTCCCAGCAATAGGGTCTGATCAGCGCCTCCTGTCCTCTCCCAGCAATAAAGGGTCTGATCAGAACCTGTCAACTCCCAGCAATAGGGTCTGATCAGCACCTCCTGTCCTCTCCCAGCAATATAGGGTCTGATCAGCGCCTCCTGTCCTCTTCCAGTAATATAGGGTCTGATCAGCGCCTCCTGTCCTCTCCCATTAATATAGGGTCTGATCAGCTCCTGTCAACTCCCAGCAATAGGGTCTGATCAGCGCCTCCTGTCCTCTCCCAGCAATAGGGTCTGATCAGCACCTGTCAACTCCCAGCAATAGGGTCTGATCAGCACCTCCTGTCCTCTCCCAGTAATATAGGGTCTGATCAGCGCCTCCTGTCCTCTCCCAGTAATATAGGGTCTGATCAGCGCCTCCTGTCCTCTTCCAGCAATATAGGGTCTGATCAGCGCCTCCTGTCCTCTTCCAGTAATATAGGGTCTGATCAGCGCCTCCTGTCCTCTCCCATTAATATAGGGTCTGATCAGCTCCTGTCAACTCCCAGCAATAGGGTCTGATCAGCGCCTCCTGTCCTCTCCCAGCAATAGGGTCTGATCAGCACCTGTCAACTCCCAGCAATAGGGTCTGATCAGCACCTCCTGTCCTCTCCCAGTAATATAGGGTCTGATCAGCGCCTCCTGTCCTCTCCCAGCAATAGGGTCTGATCAGCACCTGTCAACTCCCAGCAATAGGGTCTGATCAGCGCCTCCTGTCCTCTTCCAGTAATATAGGGTCTGATCAGCGCCTCCTGTCCTCTCCCATTAATATAGGGTCTGATCAGCTCCTGTCAACTCCCAGCAATAGGGTCTGATCAGCGCCTCCTGTCCTCTCCCAGCAATAGGGTCTGATCAGCACCTGTCAACTCCCAGCAATAGGGTCTGATCAGCACCTCCTGTCCTCTCCCAGTAATATAGGGTCTGATCAGCGCCTCCTGTCCTCTCCCAGTAATATAGGGTCTGATCAGCTCCTGTCAACTCCCAGCAATAGGGTCTGATCAGCACCTCCTGTCCTCTCCCAGTAATATAGGGTCTGATCAGCGCCTCCTGTCCTCTCCCATTAATATAGGGTCTGATCAGCTCCTGTCAACTCCCAGCAATAGGGTCTGATCAGCGCCTCCTGTCCTCTCCCAGCAATAGGGTCTGATCAGCGCCTCCTGTCCTCTCCCAGTAATATAGGGTCTGATCAGCTCCTGTCAACTCCCAGCAATAGGGTCTGATCAGCACCTCCTGTCCTCTCCCAGTAATATAGGGTCTGATCAGCTCCTGTCAACTCCCAGCAATAGGGTCTGATCAGCACCTCCTGTCCTCTCCCAGCAATAGGGTCTGATCAGCACCTGTCAACTCCCAGCAATAGGGTCTGATCAGTACCTCCTGTCCTCTCCCAGTAATATAGGGTCTGATCAGCGCCTCCTGTCCTCTCCCAGCAATAGGGTCTGATCAGCACCCGTCAACTCCCAGCAATAGGGTCTGATCAGCGCCTCCTGTCCTCTCCCAGCAATAGGGTCTGATCAGCATCTGTCAACTCCCAGCAATAGGGTCTGATCAGCACCTCCTGTCCTCTCCCAGTAATATAGGGTCTGATCAGCGCCTCCTGTCCTCTCCCAGCAATAGGGTCTGATCAGCACCTGTCAACTCCCAGCAATAGGGTCTGATCAGCGCCTCCTGTCCTCTCCCAGCAATAGGGTCTGATCGGCACCTGTCAACTCACAGCAATAGGGTCTGATCAGCACCTCCTGTCCTCTCCCAGTAATATAGGGTCTGATCAGCGCCTCCTGTCCTCTCCAAGCAATAGGGTCTGATCAGCCCCCGTCAACTCCCAGCAATAGGGTCTGATCAGCGCCTCCTGTCCTCTCCCAGCAATAGGGTCTGATCAGCACCTGTCAACTCCCAGCAATAGGATCTGATCAGCACTTCCTGTCCTCTCCCAGTAATATAGGGTCTGATCAGTGCCTCCTGTCCTCTCCCAGCAATAGGGTCTGATCAGCACCTCCTGTCCTCTCCCAGTAATATAGGGTCTGATCAGCGCCTCCTGTCCTCTCCCAGTAATATAGGGTCTGATCAGCGCCTCCTGTCTTCTCCCAGCAATAGGGTCTGATCAGCGCCTCCTGTCCTCTCCCAGCAATAGGGTCTGATCATCGCCTCCTGTCCTCTCCCAGCAATAGGGTCTGATCAGCACCTGTCAACTCCCAGCAATAGGGTCTGATCAGCACCTCTTGTCCTCTACCAGCAATAGGGTCTGATTAGCACCTCCTGTCCTCTCCCAGCAATAGGGTCTGATCAGCACCTCCTGTTCTCTCCCAGTAATATAGGGTCTGATCAGCACCTCCTGCCCTCTCCCAGCAATAGGGTCTGATCAGCTCCTCCTGTCCTCTCCCAGCAATAGGGTCTGATCAGCTCCTCCTGTCATCTCCCAGCAATAGGGTCTGATCAGCAGCTCCTGTCATCTCCCAGCAATAGGGTCTGATCAGAACCTCCTGTCATCTCCCAGCAATATAGGGTCTGATCAGCGCCTCCTGTCCTCTCCCAGCAATAGGGTCTGATCACCACCTGTCCACTCCCAGCAATAGGGTCTGATCAGCAGCTCCTGTCATCTCCCAGCAATAGGGTCTGATCAGCGCCTCCTGTCATCTCCCAGAAATAGGGTCTGATCAGCAGCTCCTGTCATCTCCCAGCAATAGGATCTGATCAGCGCCTCCTGTCCTCTCCCAGCAGTAGGGTCTGATCAGCACCTCCTGTCCTCTCCCAGCAATAGGGTCTGATCAGCTCCTCCTGTCCTCTCCCAGTAATATAGGGTCTGATCAGCACCTCCTGTCTTCTCCCAGTAATATAGGGTCTGATCAGCTCCTCCTGTCCTCTCCCATTAATATAGGGTCTGATCAGATCCTGTCAACTCCCAGCAATAGGGTCTGATCAGCGCCTCCTGTCCTCTCCCAGCAATAGGGTCTGATCAGCACCTGTCAACTCCCAGCAATAGGGTCTGATCAGCACCTTTCAACTCCCAGCAATAGGGTCTGATCAGCACCTGTCAACTCCCAGCAATAGGGTCTGATCAGCACCCGTCAACTCCCAGAAATAGGCTCTGATCAGCGCCTCCTGTCCTCTCCCAGCAATAGGGTCTGATCAGCACCTCCTGTCCTCTCCCAGCAATAGGGTCTGATCAGCTCCTCCTGTCCTATCCCAGTAATATAGGGTCTGATCAGCACCTCCTGTCTTCTCCCAGTAATATAGGGTCTGATCAGCTCCTCCTCTCCTCTCCCAGCAATAGGGTCTGATCAGCACCTCCTGTCCTCTCCCAGCAATAGGGTCTGATCAGCACCTGTCAACTCCCAGCAATAGGGTCTGATCAACACCTCCTGTCCTCTACCAGTAATATAGGGTCTGATCAGCCCCTCCTGTCATCTCCCAGCAATATAGGGTCTGATCAGCACCTGTCAACTCCCAGCAATAGGGTCTGATCAGCGCCTCCTGTCCTCTCCCAGCAATATAGGGTCTGATCAGCACCTGCCAATTCCCAGCAATAGGGTCTGATCAGCGCCTCCTGTCCTCTCCCAGCAATATAGGGTCTGATCATCACCTGTCAACTCCCAGCAATAGGGTCTGATCAGCACCTCCTGTCCTCTCCCAGTAATATAGGGTCTGATCAGCGCCTCCTGTCCTCTCCCAGTAATATAGGGCCTGATCAGCGCCTCCTGTCCTCTCCCAGTAATATAGGGCCAGATCAGCTCCTGTCAACTCCCAGCAATAGGGTCTGATCAGCACCTCCTGTCCTCTCCCAGTAATATAGGGTCTGATCAGCACCTCCTGTCATCTCCCAGCAATATAGGGTCTGATCAGCACCTGTCAACTCCCAGCAATAGGGTCTGATCAGCGCCTCCTGTCCTCTCCCAGCAATATAGGGTCTGATCAGCACCTGTCAACTCCCAGCAATAGGGTCTGATCAGCACCTTTCAACTCCCAGCAATAGGGTCTGATCAGCACCTGTCAACTCCCAGCAATAGGGTCTGATCAGCGCCTCCTGTCCTCTCCCAGCAATAGGGTCTGATCAGCACCTGTCAACTCCCAGCAATAGGGTCTGATCAGCACCTCCTGTCCTCTCCCAGCAATAGGGTCTGATCAGCACCTGTCAACTCCCAGCAATAGGGTCTGATCAGCGCCTCCTGTCCTCTCCCAGCAATAGGGTCTGATCAGCACCTGTCAACTCCCAGCAATAGGGTCTGATCAGCACCTCCTGTCCTCTCCCAGTAATATAGGTTTGATCAGCGCCTCCTGTCCTCTCCCAGCAATAGGGTCTGATCAGCACCTGTCAACTCCCAGCAATAGGGTCTGATCAGCGCCTCCTGTCCTCTCCCAGTAATATAGGGTCTGATCAGCGCCTCCTGTCATCTCCCAGTAATATAGGGTCTGATCAGCTCCTGTCAACTCCCAGCAATAAGGTCTGATCAGCACTTCCTGTCCTCTCCCAGTAATATAGGGTCTGATCAGCGCCTCCTGCCCTCTCCCAGTAATATAGGGTCTGATCAGCTCTTGTCAACTCCCAGCAATAGGGTCTGATCAGCACCTCCTGTCCTCTCCCAGCAATATAGGGTCTGATCAGCACCTGTCAACTCCCAGCAATAGGGTCTGATCAGCGCTTCCTGTCCTCTCCCAGCAATATAGGGTCTGATCAGCACCTGTCAACTCCCAGCAATAGTTTCTGATCAGCAGCTCCTGTCCTCTCCCAGTAATATAGGGTCTGATCAGCGCCTTCTGTCCTCTCCCAGTAATATAGGGTCTGATCAGCGCCTCCTGTCCTCTCCCAGTAATATAGGGTCTGATCAGCTCCTGTCAACTCCCAGCAATAGGGTCTGATCAGCGCCTCCTGTCCTCTCCCAGCAATAGGGTCTGATCAGCACCTGTCAACTCCCAGCAATAGGGTCTGATCAGTACCTCCTGTCCTCTCCCAGTAATATAGGGTCTGATCAGCGCCTTCTGTCCTCTCCCAGCAATAGGGTCTGATCAGCACCCGTCAACTCCCAGCAATAGGCTCTGATCAGCGCCTCCTGTCCTCTCCCAGCAATAGGGTCTGATCAGCATCTGTCAACTCCCAGCAATAGGGTCTGATCAGCACCTCCTGTCCTCTCCCAGTAATATAGGGTCTGATCAGCGCCTCCTGTCCTCTCCCAGCAATAGGGTCTGATCAGCACCTGTCAACTCCCAGCAATAGGGTCTGATCAGCGCCTCCTGTCCTCTCCCAGCAATAGGGTCTGATCGGCACCTGTCAACTCACAGCAATAGGGTCTGATCAGCACCTCCTGTCCTCTCCCAGTAATATAGGGTCTGATCAGCGCCTCCTGTCCTCTCCAAGCAATAGGGTCTGATCAGCCCCCGTCAACTCCCAGCAATAGGGTCTGATCAGCGCCTCCTGTCCTCTCCCAGCAATAGGGTCTGATCAGCACCTGTCAACTTCCAGCAATAGGGTCTGATCAGCACTTCCTGTCCTCTCCCAGTAATATAGGGTCTGATCAGTGCCTCCTGTCCTCTCCCAGCAATAGGGTCTGATCAGCACCTCCTGTCCTCTCCCAGTAATATAGGGTCTGATCAGCGCCTCCTGTCCTCTCCCAGTAATATAGGGTCTGATCAGCGCCTCCTGTCTTCTCCCAGCAATAGGGTCTGATCAGCGCCTCCTGTCCTCTCCCAGCAATAGGGTCTGATCATCGCCTCCTGTCCTCTCCCAGCAATAGGGTCTGATCAGCACCTGTCAACTCCCAGCAATAGGGTCTGATCAGCACCTCTTGTCCTCTCCCAGCAATAGGGTCTGATTAGCACCTCCTGTCCTCTCCCAGCAATAGGGTCTGATCAGCACCTCCTGTTCTCTCCCAGTAATATAGGGTCTGATCAGCACCTCCTGCCCTCTCCCAGCAATAGGGTCTGATCAGCTCCTCCTGTCCTCTCCCAGCAATAGGGTCTGATCAGCTCCTCCTGTCATCTACCAGCAATAGGGTCTGATCAGCAGCTCCTGTCATCTCCCAGCAATAGGGTCTGATCACAACCTCCTGTCATCTCCCAGCAATATAGGGTCTGATCAGCGCCTCCTGTCCTCTCCCAGCAATAGGGTCTGATCACCACCTGTCCACTCCCAGCAATAGGGTCTGATCAGCAGCTCCTGTCATCTCCCAGCAATAGGGTCTGATCAGCGCCTCCTGTCATCTCCCAGAAATAGGGTCTGATCAGCAGCTCCTGTCATCTCCCAGCAATAGGATCTGATCAGCGCCTCCTGTCCTCTCCCAGCAATAGGGTCTGATCAGCACCTCCTGTCCTCTCCCAGCAATAGGGTCTGATCAGCTCCTCCTGTCCTCTCCCAGTAATATAGGGTCTGATCAGCACCTCCTGTCTTCTCCCAGTAATATAGGGTCTGATCAGCTGCTCCTGTCCTCTCCCAGCAATAGGGTCTCATCAGCACCTCCTGTCCTCTCCCAGCAATAGGGTCTGATCAGCACCTGTCAACTCCCAGCAATAGGGTCTGATCAGCACCTCCTGTCCTCTACCAGTAATATAGGGTCCGATCAGCACCTCCTGTCATCTCCCAGCAATATAGGGTCTGATCAGCACCTGTCAACTCCCAGCAATAGGGTCTGATCAGCGCCTCCTGTCCTCTCCCAGCAATACAGGGTCTGATCAGCAACTGTCAACTCCCAGCAATAGGGTCTGATCAGCGCCTCCTGTCCTCTCCCAGCAATATAGGGTCTGATCAGTACCTGTCAACTCCCAGCAATAGGGTCTGATCAGCACCTCCTGTCCTCTCCCAGTAATATAGGGTCTGATCAGCGCCTCCTGTTCTCTCCCAGTAATATAGGGCCTGATCAGCGCCTCCTGTCCTCTCCCAGCAATATAGGGTCTGATCAGCACCTGTCAACTCCCAGCAATAGTTTCTGATCAGCAGCTCCTGTCCTCTCCCAGTAATATAGGGTCTGATCAGCGCCTTCTGTCCTCTCCCAGTAATATAGGGTCTGATCAGCGCCTCCTGTCCTCTCCCAGTAATATAGGGTCTGATCAGCTCCTGTCAACTCCCAGCAATAGGGTCTGATCAGCGCCTCCTGTCCTCTCCCAGCAATAGGGTCTGATCAGCACCTGTCAACTCCCAGCAATAGGGTCTGATCAGTACCTCCTGTCCTCTCCCAGTAATATAGGGTCTGATCAGCGCCTTCTGTCCTCTCCCAGCAATAGGGTCTGATCAGCACCCGTCAACTCCCAGCAATAGGGTCTGATCAGCGCCTCCTGTCCTCTCCCAGCAATAGGGTCTGATCAGCATCTGTCAACTCCCAGCAATAGGGTCTGATCAGCACCTCCTGTCCTCTCCCAGTAATATAGGGTCTGATCAGCGCCTCCTGTCCTCTCCCAGCAATAGGGTCTGATCAGCACCTGTCAACTCCCAGCAATAGGGTCTGATCAGCGCCTCCTGTCCTCTCCCAGCAATAGGGTCTGATCGGCACCTGTCAACTCACAGCAATAGGGTCTGATCAGCACCTCCTGTCCTCTCCCAGTAATATAGGGTCTGATCAGCGCCTCCTGTCCTCTCCAAGCAATAGGGTCTGATCAGCCCCCGTCAACTCCCAGCAATAGGGTCTGATCAGCGCCTCCTGTCCTCTCCCAGCAATAGGGTCTGATCAGCACCTGTCAACTTCCAGCAATAGGGTCTGATCAGCACTTCCTGTCCTCTCCCAGTAATATAGGGTCTGATCAGTGCCTCCTGTCCTCTCCCAGCAATAGGGTCTGATCAGCACCTCCTGTCCTCTCCCAGTAATATAGGGTCTGATCAGCGCCTCCTGTCCTCTCCCAGTAATATAGGGTCTGATCAGCGCCTCCTGTCTTCTCCCAGCAATAGGGTCTGATCAGCGCCTCCTGTCCTCTCCCAGCAATAGGGTCTGATCATCGCCTCCTGTCCTCTCCCAGCAATAGGGTCTGATCAGCACCTGTCAACTCCCAGCAATAGGGTCTGATCAGCACCTCTTGTCCTCTCCCAGCAATAGGGTCTGATTAGCACCTCCTGTCCTCTCCCAGCAATAGGGTCTGATCAGCACCTCCTGTTCTCTCCCAGTAATATAGGGTCTGATCAGCACCTCCTGCCCTCTCCCAGCAATAGGGTCTGATCAGCTCCTCCTGTCCTCTCCCAGCAATAGGGTCTGATCAGCTCCTCCTGTCATCTCCCAGCAATAGGGTCTGATCAGCAGCTCCTGTCATCTCCCAGCAATAGGGTCTGATCAGAACCTCCTGTCATCTCCCAGCAATATAGGGTCTGATCAGCGCCTCCTGTCCTCTCCCAGCAATAGGGTCTGATCACCACCTGTCCACTCCCAGCAATAGGGTCTGATCAGCAGCTCCTGTCATCTCCCAGCAATAGGGTCTGATCAGCGCCTCCTGTCATCTCCCAGAAATAGGGTCTGATCAGCAGCTCCTGTCATCTCCCAGCAATAGGATCTGATCAGCGCCTCCTGTCCTCTCCCAGCAATAGGGTCTGATCAGCACCTCCTGTCCTCTCCCAGCAATAGGGTCTGATCAGCTCCTCCTGTCCTCTCCCAGTAATATAGGGTCTGATCAGCACCTCCTGTCTTCTCCCAGTAATATAGGGTCTGATCAGCTGCTCCTGTCCTCTCCCAGCAATAGGGTCTCATCAGCACCTCCTGTCCTCTCCCAGCAATAGGGTCTGATCAGCACCTGTCAACTCCCAGCAATAGGGTCTGATCAGCACCTCCTGTCCTCTACCAGTAATATAGGGTCCGATCAGCACCTCCTGTCATCTCCCAGCAATATAGGGTCTGATCAGCACCTGTCAACTCCCAGCAATAGGGTCTGATCAGCGCCTCCTGTCCTCTCCCAGCAATACAGGGTCTGATCAGCAACTGTCAACTCCCAGCAATAGGGTCTGATCAGCGCCTCCTGTCCTCTCCCAGCAATATAGGGTCTGATCAGTACCTGTCAACTCCCAGCAATAGGGTCTGATCAGCACCTCCTGTCCTCTCCCAGTAATATAGGGTCTGATCAGCGCCTCCTGTTCTCTCCCAGTAATATAGGGCCTGATCAGCGCCTCCTGTCCTCTCCCAGTAATATAGGGTCTGATCAGCTCCTGTCAACTCCCAGAAATAGGGTCTGATCAGCACCTCCTGTCCTCTCCAAGTAATATAGGGTCTGATCAGCACCTCCTGTCATCTCCCAGCAATATAGGGTCTGATCAGCACCTATCAACTCCCAGAAATAGGGTCTGATCAGCGCCTCCTGTCCTCTCCCAGCAATATAGGGTCTGATCAGCACCTGTCAACTCCCAGCAATAGGGTCTGATCAGCGCCTCCTGTCCTCTCCCAGCAATATAGGGTCTGATCAGAACCTGTCAACTCCCAGCAATAGTTTCTGATCAGCAGCTCCTGTCCTCTCCCAGTAATATAGGGTCTGATCAGCGCCTCCTGTCCTCTCCCAGTAATATAGGGCCTGATCAGCGCCTCCTGTCCTCTCCCAGTAATATAGGGTCTGATCAGCTCCTGTCAACTCCCAGCAATAGGGTCTGATCAGCACCTCCTGTCCTCTCCCAGTAATATAGGGTCTGATCAGCACCTCCTGTCATCTCCCAGCAATATAGGGTCTGATCAGCACCTGTCAACTCCCAGCAATATAGTCTGATCAGCGCATCCTGTCCTCCCCCAGTAATATAGGGTCTGATCAGCGCCTCCTGTCCTCTCCCAGCAATAGGGTCTGATCAGCCCCCGTCAACTCCCAGCAATAGGGTCTGATCAGCGCCTCCTGTCCTCTCCCAGCAATAGGGTCTGATCAGCACCTGTCAACTCCCAGCAATAGGATCTGATCAGCACCTCCTGTCCTCTCCCAGTAATATAGGGTCTGATCAGCGCCTCCTGTCCTCTCCCAGCAATAGGGTCTGATCAGCACCTCCTGTCCTCTCCCAGTAATATAGGGTCTGATCAGCGCCTCCTGTCCTCTCCCAGCAATATAGGGTCTGATCAGCACCTGTCAACTCCCAGCAATAGGGTCTGATCAGCGCCTCCTGTCTTCTCCCAGCAATAGGGTCTGATCAGCACCTGTCAACTCCCAGCAATAGGGTCTGATCAGCGCCTCCTGTCCTCTCCCAGTAATATAGGGTCTGATCAGCACCTCCTGTCATCTCCCAGCAATATAGGGTCTGATCAGCACCTGTCAACTCCCAGCAATAGGGTCTGATCAGCGCCTCCTGTCCTCTCCCAGCAATATAGGGTCTGATCAGCACCTGTCAACTCCCAGCAATAGGGTCTGATCAGCGCCTCCTGTCCTCTCCCAGCAATAAAGGGTCTGATCAGAACCTGTCAACTCCCAGCAATAGGGTCTGATCAGCACCTCCTGTCCTCTCCCAGCAATATAGGGTCTGATCAGCGCCTCCTGTCCTCTTCCAGTAATATAGGGTCTGATCAGCGCCTCCTGTCCTCTCCCATTAATATAGGGTCTGATCAGCTCCTGTCAACTCCCAGCAATAGGGTCTGATCAGCGCCTCCTGTCCTCTCCCAGCAATAGGGTCTGATCAGCACCTGTCAACTCCCAGCAATAGGGTCTGATCAGCACCTCCTGTCCTCTCCCAGTAATATAGGGTCTGATCAGCGCCTCCTGTCCTCTCCCAGTAATATAGGGTCTGATCAGCGCCTCCTGTCCTCTTCCAGCAATATAGGGTCTGATCAGCGCCTCCTGTCCTCTTCCAGTAATATAGGGTCTGATCAGCGCCTCCTGTCCTCTCCCATTAATATAGGGTCTGATCAGCTCCTGTCAACTCCCAGCAATAGGGTCTGATCAGCGCCTCCTGTCCTCTCCCAGCAATAGGGTCTGATCAGCACCTGTCAACTCCCAGCAATAGGGTCTGATCAGCACCTCCTGTCCTCTCCCAGTAATATAGGGTCTGATCAGCGCCTCCTGTCCTCTCCCAGCAATAGGGTCTGATCAGCACCTGTCAACTCCCAGCAATAGGGTCTGATCAGCGCCTCCTGTCCTCTTCCAGTAATATAGGGTCTGATCAGCGCCTCCTGTCCTCTCCCATTAATATAGGGTCTGATCAGCTCCTGTCAACTCCCAGCAATAGGGTCTGATCAGCGCCTCCTGTCCTCTCCCAGCAATAGGGTCTGATCAGCACCTGTCAACTCCCAGCAATAGGGTCTGATCAGCACCTCCTGTCCTCTCCCAGTAATATAGGGTCTGATCAGCGCCTCCTGTCCTCTCCCAGTAATATAGGGTCTGATCAGCTCCTGTCAACTCCCAGCAATAGGGTCTGATCAGCACCTCCTGTCCTCTCCCAGTAATATAGGGTCTGATCAGCGCCTCCTGTCCTCTCCCATTAATATAGGGTCTGATCAGCTCCTGTCAACTCCCAGCAATAGGGTCTGATCAGCGCCTCCTGTCCTCTCCCAGCAATAGGGTCTGATCAGCGCCTCCTGTCCTCTCCCAGTAATATAGGGTCTGATCAGCTCCTGTCAACTCCCAGCAATAGGGTCTGATCAGCACCTCCTGTCCTCTCCCAGTAATATAGGGTCTGATCAGCTCCTGTCAACTCCCAGCAATAGGGTCTGATCAGCACCTCCTGTCCTCTCCCAGTAATATAGGGTCTGATCAGCTCCTGTCAACTCCCAGCAATAGGGTCTGATCAGCGCCTCCTGTCCTCTCCCAGTAATATAGGGTCTGATCAGCTCCTGTCAACTCCCAGCAATAGGGTCTAATCAGCACCTCCTGTCCTCTCCCAGTAATAGGGTCTGATCAGCTCCTGTCAACTCCCAGCAATAGGGTCTGATCAGCACCTCCTGTCCTCTCCCAGTAATATAGGGTCTGATCAGCTCCTGTCAACTCCCAGCAATAGGGTCTGATCAGCACCTCCTGTCCTCTCCCAGTAATATAGGGTCTGATCAGCACCTCCTGTCATCTCCCAGCAATATAGGGTCTGATCAGCACCTGTCAACTCCCAGCAATAGGGTCTGATCAGCGCCTCCTGTCCTCTCCCAGTAATATAGGGTCTGATCAGCTCCTGTCAACTCCCAGCAATAGGGTCTGATCAGCACCTCCTGTCCTCTTCCAGTAATATAGGGTCTGATCAGCACCTCCTGTCATCTCCCAGCAATATAGGGTCTGATCAGCACCTGTCAACTCCCAGCAATAGGGTCTGATCAGCACCTCCTGTCCTCTCCCAGTAATATAGGGTCTGATCAGCTCCTGTCAACTCCCAGCAATATAGGGTCTGATCAGCACCTGTCAACTCCCAGCAATAGGGTCTGATCAGCGCCTCCTGTCCTCTCCCAGCAATAAAGGGTCTGATCAGCTCCTGTCAACTCCCAGCAATAGGGTCTGATCAGCACCTCCTGTCCTCTCCCAGTAATATAGGGTCTGATCAGCTCCTGTCAACTCCCAGCAATAGGGTCTGATCAGCACCTCCTGTCCTCTCCCAGTAATATAGGGTCTGATCAGCTCCTGTCAACTCCCAGCAATAGGGTCTGATCAGCGCCTCCTGTCCTCTCCCAGTAATATAGGGTCTGATCAGCTCCTGTCAACTCCCAGCAATAGGGTCTAATCAGCACCTCCTGTCCTCTCCCAGTAATAGGGTCTGATCAGCTCCTGTCAACTCCCAGCAATAGGGTCTGATCAGCACCTCCTGTCCTCTCCCAGTAATATAGGGTCTGATCAGCTCCTGTCAACTCCCAGCAATAGGGTCTGATCAGCACCTCCTGTCCTCTCCCAGTAATATAGGGTCTGATCAGCACCTCCTGTCATCTCCCAGCAATATAGGGTCTGATCAGCACCTGTCAACTCCCAGCAATAGGGTCTGATCAGCGCCTCCTGTCCTCTCCCAGCAATATAGGGTCTGATCAGCACCTGTCAACTCCCAGCAATAGGGTCTGATCAGCGCCTCCTGTCCTCTCCCAGCAATAAAGGGTCTGATCAGAACCTGTCAACTCCCAGCAATAGGGTCTGATCAGTACCTCCTGTCCTCTACCAGTAATATAGGGTCTGATCAGCTCCTCCTGTCCTCTCCCAGTAATATAGGGTCTGATCAGCTCCTCCTGTCCTCTCCCAGTAATATAGGGTCTGATCAGCTCCTGTCAACTCCCAGCAATAGGGTCTGATCAGCGCCTCCTGTCCTCTCCCAGTAATATAGGGTCTGATCAGCTCCTCCTGTCCTCTCCCAGTAATATAGGGTCTGATCAGCTCCTGTCAACTCCCAGCAATAGGGTCTGATCAGCGCCTCCTGTCCTCTCCCAGTAATATAGGGTCTGATCAGCTCCTGTCAACTCCCAGCAATAGGGTCTGATCAGCGCCTCCTGTCCTCTCCCAGTAATATAGGGTCTGATCAGCTCCTGTCAACTCCCAGCAATAGGGTCTGATCAGCGCCTCCTGTCCTCTCCCAGCAATAGGGTCTGATCAGCACCTGTCAACTCCCAGCAATAGGGTCTGATCAGCACCTCCTGTCCTCTCCCAGCAATAGGGTCTGATCAGCTCCTGTCAACTCCCAGCAATAGGGTCTGATCAGCGCCTCCTGTCCTCTCCCAGCAATAGGGTCTGATCAGCACCTGTCAACTCCCAGCAATAGGGTCTGATCAGCACCTCCTGTCCTCTCCCAGTAATATAGGGTCTGATCAGCGCCTCCTGTCCTCTCCCAGTAATATAGGGTCTGATCAGCTCCTGTCAACTCCCAGCAATAGGGTCTGATCAGCACCTCCTGTCCTCTCCCAGTAATATAGGGTCTGATCAGCGCCTCCTGTCCTCTCCCATTAATATAGGGTCTGATCAGCTCCTGTCAACTCCCAGCAATAGGGTCTGATCAGCGCCTCCTGTCCTCTCCCAGCAATAGGGTCTGATCAGCACCTCCTGTCCTCTCCCAGTAATATAGGGTCTGATCAGCTCCTGTCAACTCCCAGCAATAGGGTCTGATCAGCACCTCCTGTCCTCTCCCAGTAATATAGGGTCTGATCAGCTCCTGTCAACTCCCAGCAATAGGGTCTGATCAGCACCTCCTGTCCTCTCCCAGTAATATAGGGTCTGATCAGCGCCTCCTGTCCTCTCCCAGCAATAGGGTCTGATCAGCACCTCCTGTCCTCTCCCAGTAATATAGGGTCTGATCAGCTCCTGTCAACTCCCAGCAATAGGGTCTGATCAGCGCCTCCTGTCCTCTCCCAGTAATATAGGGTCTGATCAGCTCCTGTCAACTCCCAGCAATAGGGTCTGATCAGCACCTCCTGTCCTCTCCCAGTAATATAGGGTCTGATCAGCGCCTCCTGTCCTCTCCCATTAATATAGGGTCTGATCAGCACCTGTCAATCCCAGCAATAGGGTCGAATCAGCACCTCCTGTCCTCTCCCAGTAATATAGGGTCTGATCAGCGCCTCCTGTCATCTCCCAGCAATAGGGTCTGATCAGCAGCTCCTGTCCTCTCCCAGCAATATAGGGTCTGATCAGCAGCTCCTGTCATCTCCCAGCAATAGGGACTGATAAGCACCTCCTGTGCTCTCCCAGCAATAGGGTATGAACAGCGCCTCTTGTCCTCTCTCTATTCCAACAGCGCCTCTTGTCCTCTCTCTATTCCAACAGCGCCTCTTGTCCTCTCTCTATTCCAACAGCGCCTCCTGGCCTCTCCCTATTCCAACAGCGCCTCTTGTCCTCTCTCTATTCCAACAGCGCCTCCTGTCCTCTCTCTATCCCAACAGCGCCTCCTGTCCTCTCTCTATCCCAACAGCGCCTCTTGTCCTCTCTCTATTCCAACAGCGCCTCCTGTCCTCTCTCTATCCCAACAGCGCATCCTGTCCTCTCTCTATCCCAACAGCGCCTCTTGGCCTCTCCCTATTCCAACAGCGCCTCTTGTCCTCTCCCTATTCCAACAGCGCCTCTTGTCCTCTCTCTATCCCAACAGCGCCTCCTGTCCTCTCTCTATCCCAACAGCGCCTCCTGTCCTCTCTCTATTCCAACAGCGCCTCCTGTCCTCTCTCTATCCCAACAGCGCCTCCTGGCCTCTCCCTATTCCAACAGCGCCTCTTGTCCTCTCTCTATTCCAACAGCGCCTCCTGTCCTCTCTCTATCCCAACAGCGCCTCTTGTCCTCTCCCTATTCCAACAGCGCCTCCTATCCTCTCGCTATCCCAACAGCGCCTCCTGTCCTCTCTCTAT
This sequence comes from Chirona hameri, assembly GCA_036785665.1. NCBI lineage: Eukaryota > Metazoa > Arthropoda > Thecostraca > Balanomorpha > Balanidae > Chirona > Chirona hameri. The sequence goes on along the minus strand of JAXIVJ010000256.1, from coordinate 243,567 downwards.
TCCAACAGCGCCTCCTGTCCTCTCTCCATCCCAACAGCGTCTCTTGTCCTCTCCCTATCCAAGCAGCGCCTTCTATCCTCCCTATTCTAACATCGCCTACTGTTCTCCCCCACCCCGGCCGGCTAGCGTGTCTGCGTCCACCCCGGCCGGCTAGCGTGTCTGCGTCCACCGGCTGCCGGCAGTTCCGGGCCATTCCAGCGCCTTGACTGCGCGCCGGGCCGCTATCCACCGTCACCGACCCGGACGTGGCCGTGGGTGTGTCGCTGACCGGTGACCTCTGTCGGCTCGGCTGCGGGTGTAGGGCTGACCGGCGACCCTCGTGACCTCTATAGACTCGGACTCAGGCGCGGCTCTGACTGGTGACCCCGTGACCCCTCCCGCACCACCCACCGTGGCCGGCCCACGTCGAAACTCCGCCGAGTCGATCACCATAACATGATTCCTAAAGCCGGCCGGAGCAGTCTGAGGGCGAACAACCGGTGACTGCTGCTCTGCTTGTGTACCGAGCAGTTAGCAGCGCACGCAACTACGTTTTATTATTAGATCCGGGAACTTAATTCGTATGATCATAAATACTACGTCATCCGGAAAAGGGTGCTGGTGTCGGGCCATTCGGTACGGGAGGATTATCGCCTCAGTCTTGCGGACCGGTCCTAGGCGCCGTAAGACAGTAATTCGTTACGTCACAGCGACACCGAACTACCCCACAGAGCGGCGGTCAGGTCACATACGTCACGTCACGGGACGCACAGAGCGGCGGTCAGGTCACATACGGTACGTCACGGGACACACAGAGCGGCGGTCAGGTCACATACGTCACGGGACGCACAGAGCGGCGGTCAGGTCACATACCTCACGGGACGCACAGAGCGGCGGTCAGGTCACATACGGTACGTCACGTGACGCACAGAGCGGCGGTCAGGTCACATACGGTACGTCACGTGACGCACAGAGCGGCGGTCAGGTCACGTACGTCACGTGACGCACATAGCGGCGGTCAGGTCACGTACGTCACGGTACGCCACGGTACGTCACGTGATGTCACGGTACGTCACGTGACGTATGAACTTAGTACAGTACCTCACAGCCTGCACCGACTCGGTGGAGGCCACGGACAGGCTGCGGTTCACTCCGGTAACACACGCCCGGCGTCGCGCACAGTTCATGGTATTTATAACTTACTTGGCAATAGTACGTTCGCTTCGAACAGAATATTATCAGAAAAACATAACTTAAAAAAAAAAACGCTGCATAGTCTACTACCATGGCGTCGCCACACACATTTTGTGTGGGTGTCAGTGAGGTGTTTGGGGAGACAGCCAGGTGTTTTTGAGTGGGTGTCAGTCAGGTGTTTGGGGAGACAGCCAGGTGTTTGGCACCCCACTCCCATAGGGCTAATATTAATACCCAGCTTATCGGGGGGGGGGGGGGACGGGTACGCCCCTGGTCTAATGCTACTAAAATGATTCTAATTTTCTGCTCAATCAGTTTGCGCGTATAATTTGTACGCAAATAATAATGCGCAAATACGTGATTTATCAATATACATACTAAATACATATTTTCGAGGCGCCATTAATTTGTGTAATCGGTGAGAAAACTACAGTAGAAATGCAGTGTGCTAGGAGACGTTAGATGTAAGGTTTCACTTCTGACAAAAATACCAATGATTTTGACAAAGTACCATCGCTTTAAGAACGGTGAAATTGAATGTGCCTTGTGCATAAATTGTGTGCATTATTAATTCTCCCTAACGAAGTGTGGAATGGACTGGAGTTATTCATTTAATTGATAATTTAGACTGCTCCATTGGAGTTGGGTCGGACTGAATCAGAGAATGGGCGCTGAAATGACAATCGACATGAGTTGATTTTATTTTGCAAATATTATACATAGTAGCCGATTTCACGAAGGATTATTGCGCTGAAAGATTCTGAAAAGTTTCTGATTTTTTAAAAACAAGTTTTGGTATAGAAGTCTTAGTTCGACGATCCATTCCTAACTACACAACTTTTACATGTGATTTTTGGCTTGAAATGTCCCTCATAATTTGGTTATATGTTGGTAAGAATATAATATGTTGACAAAATTGCGGTTTGGTGGTAATTAGCAAGAGATAAGTATTGATAGGTCAGTTGTGATGCCAGATCTCCACCGACTGAACTTGAAAAAACTTCAGAACGATTCAGAACATTCTGTGTCGTGTGACGCAATTGGACGCAATGGACTCGTCCAATCCGGCCCAACCCGGCCCAATCCGGCGGCCGGCCTGTGCGGCTTGGCTTTAACCATGTGCGTGCGGCACGCGAGTCGGAAGCGGCGGCGAATCTATTCTGGTACATCACTGCGCATGCGCAGACAGACCTGTGATTCATGACGCTGCCAGATTTAGTAACTAGTATGACGGTATGCTAAACTGAACGAATGGACTGTAGACGCATATGTTCTTACAAAATGGCCAATTTTGTATCATAAACTTGTAATGAGCTCAATACATGTTTCCATAACTATTGAATAGTGATAATATCGCCTAAATCAGTAATTTATTTCTTGGAATGTATAATATAATAAGACTTCTATACTAAAACTTTTCAGAAACTTTTCAGAAACTTTTCAGAAACTTTTCAAAAACTTTTCAGAAACTTTTCAGAAACTTTTCAGAAACGTTTCAGAAACTTTTCAGAAACGTTTCAGCGCAATAATCCTTAGTGAAAACGGCTATTGAATAATGGATCAGCTGAATCGTTAAATTGCAACAACAACAAAAACGCACGGGTTTCATTTTAAGCTGGAAGTCGTTAATAATCAACTTTTATTTAATGTCAGCAATTTTAATAACTAATCATGGATTAGATTGGATTGGATCAGCCTTGGGAGAACCTAAAGAAATCATATATTTGGTCCGGAAGCAGACTGTTTATCCGGATTATATTTGAGCGATTTGTATTCACACTTACATGACTTGCAGCTAAAAACTTTCTTTGCATGTGACGGAGTCGTATATACCTCTGTCCAATGCACTTCTTAGTCTTGTTATGCTATTATGGAACACAATTTACGCTAATAAATAATATTTCACTTTGGTTTATCGATAAATGCCATGAATTGAACGTGTTCGACAGTTACCATGCGTTAACTCATGCTGGCGTGATGTCATGCTTGTATTATATATTATAAATATATTATATTTACAGCATCTGGCCCTGGACCGTTTTAATGCAAAATTATCATTGAAATTGTTACAATGGCTTTGAGAACTCATGACAATCGTGCTTCAGGATTACAGTGGAGCGGAAAGAAGGCACCCAACTAATTGCATTTGCGTGAGTTACGTTCCAACACTGTGACGGGTAGACAGAACAGCTGAACAGGTGTTCAGTCCCGGCCGTGACGGCGACAGAACAGCTGAACAGGTGTTCAGTCCCGGCCGTGACGGTGACAGAACAGCTGAACAGGTGTTCAGTCCCGGCCGTGACGGTGACAGAACAGCTGAACAGGTGTCCGGTCCCGGCCGTGACGGTGACAGAACAGCTGAACAGGTGTTCAGTCCCGGCCGTGACGGTGACAGAACAGCTGAACAGGTGTCCGGTCCCGGCCGTGACGGTGACAGAACAGCTGAACAGGTGTTCAGTCCCGGCCGTGACGGCGACAGAACAGCTGAACAGGTGTTCAGTCCCGGCCGTGACGGTGACAGAACAGCTGAACAGGTGTTCAGTCCCGGCCGTGACGGTGACAGAACAGCTGAACAGGTGTCCGGTCCCGGCCGTGACGGTGACAGAACAGCTGAACAGGTGTTCAGTCCCGGCCGTGACGGGTAGACAGAACAGCTGAACAGGTGTCCGGTCCCGGCCGTGACGGTGACAGAACAGCTGAACAGGTGTTCAGTCCCGGCCGTGACGGTGACAGAACAGCTGAACAGGTGTCCGGTCCCGGCCGTGACGGTGACAGAACAGCTGCACAGGTGTCCGGTCCCGGCCGTGACGGTGACAGAACAGCTGCACAGGTGTCCGGTCCCGGCCGTGACGGCGACAGAACAGCTGAACAGGTGTCCGGTCCCGGCCGTGACGGTGACAGAGCAGCTGAACAGGTGTCCGGTCCCGGCCGTGACGGCGACATAACAGCTGAACAGGTGTCCGGTCCCGGCCGTGACGGTGACAGAGCAGCTGAACAGGTGTCCGGTCCCGGCCGTGACGGTGACATAACAGCTGAACAGGTGTCCAGTCCCGGCCGTGACGGCGACAGAACAGCTGCACAGGTGTCCGGTCCCGGCCGTGACGGTGACAGAGCAGCTGAACAGGTGTCCAGTCCCGGCCGTGACGGGTAGACAGAACAGCTGAACAGGTGTCCGGTCCCGGCCGTGACGGTGACAGAACAGCTGCACAGGTGTCCGGTCCCGGCCGTGACGGTGACAGAACAGCTGCACAGGTGTCCGGTCCCGGCCGTGACGGTGACAGAGCAGCTGAACAGGTGTCCAGTCCCGGCCGTGACGGCGACAGAACAGCTGAACAGGTGTCCGGTCCCGGCCGTGACGGCGACAGAACAGCTGAACAGGTGTCCGGTCCCGGCCGTGACGGCGACAGAACAGCTGAACAGGTGTCCGGTCCCGGCCGTGACGGTGACAGAGCAGCTGAACAGGTGTCCGGTCCCGGCCGTGACGGCGACATAACAGCTGAACAGGTGTCCAGTCCCGGCCGTGACGGTGACAGAGCAGCTGAACAGGTGTCCAGTCCCGGCCGTGACGGTGACAGAGCAGCTGAACAGGTGTCCGGTCCCGGCCGTGACGGTGACAGAGCAGCTGAACAGGTGTCCGGTCCCGGCCGTGACGGTGACAGAGCAGCTGAACAGGTGTCCGGTCCCGGCCGTGACGGCGACATAACAGCTGAACAGGTGTCCAGTCCCGGCCGTGACGGTGACAGAGCAGCTGAACAGGTGTCCGGTCCCGGCCGTGACGGTGACAGAGCAGCTGAACAGGTGTCCGGTCCCGGCCGTGACGGTGACATAACAGCTGAACAGGTGTCCAGTCCCGGCCGTGACGGTGACAGAACAGCTGAACAGGTGTCCGGTCCCGGCCGTGACGGTGACAGAGCAGCTGAACAGGTGTCCGGTCCCGGCCGTGACGGCGACAGAACAGCTGAACAGGTGTTCAGTCCCGGCCGTGACGGTGACAGAGCAGCTGAACAAGTGTCCAGTCCCGGCCGTGACGGTGACAGAACAGCTGAACAGGTGTCCGGTCCCGGCCGTGACGGTGACAGAGCAGCTGAACAGGTGTCCGGTCCCGGCCGTGACGGTGACAGAGCAGCTGAACAGGTGTCCGGTCCCGGCCGTGACGGTGACAGAGCAGCTGAACAGGTGTCCGGTCCCGGCCGTGACGGTGACATAACAGCTGAACAGGTGTCCAGTCCCGGCCGTGACGGTGACAGAGCAGCTCAACAGGTGTCTGGTCCCAGCCGTGACGGTGACAGAGCAGCTGAACAGGTGTCCGGTCCCGGCTGTGACGGTGACAGAGCAGCTGAACAGGTGTCCAATCCCGGCCGTGACGGTGACAGAGCAGCTCAACAGGTGTCCAATCCCGGCTGTGACGGTGACAGAGCAGCTGAACAGGTGTCAAATCCCGGCCCCGCACGAGCAGCGAAGTCAGTCTCTCTGACCTCTCAGAGACTTTCCGTGGAGGCGGGATGGTCCGCACCGAACCGCATTCATCCCTGACAATGATGACCGCCTGCCGATCCTGGTCGATCCAGGTGACTTATCTGATCCCTTACACTGGGCCTCGAGTGCCATAATTCCCCGAAATCACAGCACAATGGCTCACGGCCCTGCCAACATTCCACGCCTGAACAACAACACAGAGTGGGGCGTCTGTCAAGTCCACCTCCACCTGACCCTGGCGAGCCAGCTGCGCCGCGGCGACACCCGGCATTCAGCACTACTCCCAAAGGCGACGCATGGCACCCCGGACTTCCCTCCTCCCGCTGTGATGGTACAGTGCCAGGACCATCAGCCAAAGGCAACGCATGGCACCCCGGACTTCCCTCCTCCTGCAGTGAAGGTACAGTGCCAGGACCATCAGCCAAAGGCGACGCATGGCACCCCGGACTTCCCTCCTCCCGCAGCGCCAGCACCATCAGCCAAAGGCGACGCATGGCACCCCGGACTTCCCTCCTCCCGCTGTGATGGTACAGTGCCAGGACCATCAGCCAAAGGCGACGCATGGCACCCCGGACTTCCCTCCTCCTGCAGTGAAGGTACAGTGCCAGGACCATCAGCCAAAGGCGACGCATGGCACCCCGGACTTCCCTCCTCCCGCAGCTCCAGCACCATCAGCCAAAGGCGACGCATGGCTCCCCGGACTTCCCTCCTCCCGCAGCGCCAGCACCATCAGCCAAAGGCGACGCATGGCACCCCGGACTTCTCTCCTCCTGCAGTGATGGTACAGTGCCAGGACCATCAGCCAAAGGCGACGCATGGCACCCCGGACTTCTCTCCTCCTGCAGTGATGGCACATACAGTGCCAGCACCATCAGCCCTCTGTGGCTGTGCCCATCGGCGACAACTGCATAGCCATTGTTAGTCAATCGGATGCCGCCGGGGCAGGCAGTGGCAGGCCTGTCAACAACGCCCTCCAGCGGACTATTTACTACCTACCTACTCTCCCGGTATGTTTACCCCACGGCGCTGCCGGGGGCTGGTCGCCTCCATTGGAGTCAGGAACGGATTGCCGGACAATAGCAATGCCAGACTACTTACTGACGCTGCAGGGCTCGTTAGAGTGACTACTCACTCAGCCTCCGACTCCGAGCCACTCGCGGCACTTTCCAGGGCTGCTGCCTGTTAGTTGGGCCCTCCCTGATGTTATGTATGCACAATGTGCATTGCACACAGAATCCAGGAGATGCGATTTCGTCTAGTCACGCAGAGGTTACATCCTGCTCCACTGGATGTCCGGGTCCCGGCGATGCTGCGTTGATAGAATGGCGCCATGCTCGACACTGATTAGTTTTGCTAAGCAACAATCGGATATTATCTCATCAATAAATAACTGCGGAGGTCATTGCCATAATTGATCGTCCGTTGCTCCACCGCGGGGTCAGAGGGGCCATGAACTATCGATGATGAGGCCAGGTTGCCAGGGTGGGGTGATCATCGATATAAATTGCTTATCACTAGGCCGGGGTCACATCACTGCACCATGGGCCAGATCCCGGTAGAAACTGGACTTTAACCCGCGCACTGCAGGGGGTTGATTTCCGCCCCCCTCAGGTTTTTCAAAGATAGCGAAAAAACGGCGGCGCGCAGCGCCGCCGGGTTTTGATACACCTGTTAGGATATCAATTGCGCATACTTTGGGAAAAAAATATGCTCGGGTCATCTCAGGTCAGGTCACCAGACCAGGTCAAGTGACCCCACCACCAAAAATGTTTGCAGTTGTGCCAAAGCCAGAGTTTTTTTTTTACCGATCAGGTTGAAACTTACAGGATGTCATGAGGGCATCAGTACTTACAATTCGTATAACTCGGAATTTTGATATCGGTGACCTAAGGTCAGGTCAATTTCGTAACCTCCCCATAATAAGTCAATGGGGAAATATACAAATGCTTCCTATTTCAAGGATACGCATGGTACTAGTCCAATTACTTCTGGATCATGTTATTATAGGATATTCTTGATGATCCAAGTGTAAGTTTTGTTCAGTGACCCCTATTGGGTCATTTGAGGTCATGCGAGGTCACCATCACTTTTTTGTCAATAACTCTCGACATAATGAAGATAGAGAAGTAAAACAGACATCAATGTGTTTGTCTCGTCGAGACACGTCTTCCCATATGCAATATGCCCTACTTGGGTCACCACTTAACCTTGACCTTAGGTCAAATTGTTAAGTTGACTTAACAAGGTCACTATATATATATCAATAAAAGCGCCTTGACAGGATAAACACAATGGCGTAAACAGTTTTCCGTTATCTGTATTAAATACAAAGTTAATAGCAAAAACGATTTAGCAAAAAAACGTCATTTTTTCTTTTTGACCTCTGGAGCCTCAAATACTGACCTGAGATCAAATCTGAGGACACCTTTATCATTTATAAGCGATTACAAATTTCAGTGGCTGGCGTTTGCTTTTTTCCATTTGTTTCTAACTATCATCGTTTCTGAGATATATGGGAATTTCTGGAGCGATGTCCTAAAACAGGAAAAACTGGAAAATTTGACCTTTGATGACCTCTGGTGACCTCAATTTTGACCTGACTTTAAAAAAAAAACACTGAAATACTTTCGATAGAACATGTCTGAAGCTATCACATGCCTTTTTCCGCTTCTCGCTACGTTGCGTAGTTTTCGAGATCTCAGGGGGGGGGCGGAAATCAACCAGGGGGGGGGGGGGGGGGGGGGGGCCCTGCAGTTCGTGTTCGGCGCAAAGCCCCTGCAGTGCGCGGGTTAATACAACAAATGCAATTTGTTTGGTGGAGTCGGTTCGGTTGGTATTCGAAGCTAAATTATCCGCAGAATTCAAATATCACATTCAAATGTACGTGCGGCCAGGCATATCGGCTCTACGAGGGCGTAACCCTAAGCTTCTTGTAATCTGGTAAATCGCACGCAAAAAAAACACGATTTTATTCGGTCTTTTTGGATGCCCCTTGCGCACAAGAATTTCAAAGAATTAATCAAATGAGGATATTTCTAGTAAATGTAACCCATGTAGCCTGGTTGAACATGTCCAAAGACACATATATAACCCTGGTAATATGGTATGATCAATGAATTCGAGACATGTTCTGCACATCAATGTTGCGGAGGGAAACTAACTTTATGGAAACAATTAAAAACAAGATCACGGAAGATCACGGACCTTTTTGTTGACTATATCCACAAGGGCTTCCTTTTATATATCATATTGATAACGTTTGCGCATTTTTGCGCGAAAAATGATAATCGCTCATTTTGTGAACACTTACCCTGCAGCCTGCCATCTAGCGTTAGGAAAGGAAACTACTCGAACGCATAGATCAAGCTACAATATCAGGACCCTCAGTTATCACACGAACACGTAGGGATAGCGACTTGAAACTTCGGATACCTTCAAATAAATACCTAGGGCACATGTGGGCAAGCTTTGGTGTCAATCCTAGGTCAGGTCAGGTCACAGGGACGTCACATAGCCAATTCTAGGGTCAGGATTCCCCATCCCGGAGCTATGAACAACATAAACGCTTCACAATACCTCGGGAATTGTTACAATAAGCGTGACATATCTTAGCTTGGGGTGATATGGACGTTCTTTGCCTTTTACCTGACATGACCTGGCATGACCTGACCTTGACCTTAATCGATGTTTAGAGGGAAATAGGCCATCATGGGCATCATTCAAACGGCCGTGATACAGCGAATAAACTGGGAACATTTACTACTAATTGATGCTTTAATGAGTTCATAAGGTCAGAGCCATGTCATAAGGTCAATGTCATGACCTGACCTTGACCTTATGCGATGCTGAGAGGGAAATAAGCCATTATTGGTATCATTCGAACGGCCGTGATACAGCGAATATACTGGTTTCATTTACTACTACTTGTTGCTTCAATTGATATTGATCTTACATGACATGCCATGAGGTCAAGGTGAGGTCACATTAGGTCAGGTCAAAATCAAATATTACATGAAGTGCTTGAAATAGTGTCATTGTTTTCGCTGACTAACACTCGTTCGAAAGATGCCCATATTGGCTTATTTTCTTGCAAGAATCCGGTAAGATCAAGGTCAGGTCAAGTCTGGTCAAGGCCAGATGACCTCTATGTAACCCCAGGCTATGGTATCAAACTTATCATAATCATGCCAAAGGTAATAGGAAACGTTATAGGTATTCAGCATCCATTGCTCTGGGCGGAGAAACCATGATATTATAATTAGCTCTGTGACGTCACTGTGACCTGACCTGACACATAAACGACACCAAATATTGTCCAGATGTGCCCTAGGTATTCAATTAGATATACCCAAAGTTTCACGTCTCTATCCATACGCGTTCTGATCATATTGGCGAAGAATCAAGGGGGGGGGGGAGAAAAAACAGCCACTTCAGAAGGTGGCCGGGAGGCTGCCCCGGATTAAAGAATAACGCCATTTAACATTGTTAAATCACAAAACAGAGGTCATATTCGATCTCAGCATATCAATTTACCCCATAGTAACAAATTTGGAAAAGCTGGCCCCAGCCGTTGAATAAAGTCCGGCTTTTTCTGGTGTCAGGCCCATAGTGCACTGGGGACTGGGCAGATACAAATGCCATGGGACAGTGGCGGTGTCAAGTCAACAACACGGTACCCTATCGAAAAGTTCCGAGACGATTTACGGTCGCGGACCTCGCGACGCGCCGGGTGCTCTGTCTGCACACTAAGCAGCCTGCTGGCTGGTGCGTCACAGCCTGCCACGGCACCATCCGATCACACCTGGCTCCGCGCGGGGGTCCGGGTCCGGGTCGGGGGGGGGGGATGCGTCACCTCTCGCGTCTCCTCCGCCGTTCAGACGACCCGCTGTTCGTTCCGCCGCCACTTCCGTGACGCTGTGAGCAGCCGTGACGCCGTGACGCCGTAACGATGTGACGCAGTGACGCCGCCACGGTGGTCAGCACGGGGGCGGGTTGCACGAGCAGCGCGGGCGGCGCCGGCAGCCGCTGCTGTTTACCGTGTGCCGAGCTGCGACCTGCGGCTTTGGTGGCGCTGCAGAGCTGGGAACGCGGCGGTGCGTCGCCCGTCGTGACCGTGACACCTGGCGCCAGGGGTCAGGCTCGAGTGCGCACTCGGAGCTGGGAAGTCATGCTCCCGGACGAGGTTGTATAAAACGAAAAGGATGCGCCAGCGGGCGTCAGTCTTCTGTTCACCATGCTGAGGATAGTGCTGGTGAGTACAGCACGGACGAACCGGGGGTGTCAGGTGATGTTTTATTTTGTTGCGAATGTGAGGGGTGGGGAAGCGGGTTACGTAGGGATGGTGAATGGCTGATTTGTAAATCAATTAGGCATATCCGGGACGCATGTAGTGCGTGAACTGAAGACGGTGGGCGGCATATCTCTTTGGGTGTTAAAGTTAAAGTGGTGTTAAAGTGTTAGTGATTATTTCGGTTATGCAAATTTTGCAATTTCTGCAAATTTCTTTTTGCCTCATTTGTGTTGAAGCTAGTCCACATTATGAGATGTAATTCTTGAAATGCATAGTACGATTTTCAGGAAATTCTATATATTTGCATTGATACATTTTTGTCTAACTTAACCCGCGAGTTACTGGGGAATATTCCATAACGCGACTTACGGGAGGGGGGGCTATTTTTTGCCCCCCCCCCTCGGATCTCCGGAACTACTTGACCGATTGTACAAATTCAAACGGCTCTCGATAGCCCTGGGAAAATTATTGAGCGACACCTAATATTGTTAACCTATGGGTCACTGATGACGTCACAGGCCAGGTCGAATACAAAATGTTAGACCGTGTCAAAAGGTCTCGATGGATGGAATTGTGGCGCAAAATTGCAATATTAAACGCATAAGCAGTCGATAAATTGGTATGATTCGTGGGTATGACACTTCTAAGTACCATCCTAAGCTGCTTATGACCCTGGGTCAGGTCAAGGTCATCTGAGGTCACGAGGTCAAACAACAGATTACGGTCATTAGGCGTTGTAAAACATGTTTATGGGTTTGTTTTTCGTCTAGAACGCGAAAAATTACATTAGAACATTGTTTGTTCCATATAAATAGAAGTAAAAACCAAAACGGAAAGGCATTTTGTATGCATAGTTATGCATAGAGAGGTGGTCGATTTTTGTCATTTGAAGGTCATAAATCAGTAATTTTTGAAGATATCTACTTCAAATGTGGTACACATATTCACCGAACACGTCTCGATCACAAATATTCCGTTTTTTTATAACTCTGATTTTTGTATGAAAATTTTGTAAAAACAAAAACAAATGTATTTGGATTTTTCAAAAATCCGAGATGGCAGTTTGATAGCTCGGTCCATTGTCAGTAACTTGATTGAAAACAATTTAATTTATCTCAAACATTATAAATTTGACAACGTTTTCCGCAAATCATTATTTTTTTTAACAAAAACCGAAGAACATGACGTCACTCTGACGTCATTCCCGGTTGAGCTATCATCACCTCATCCTTTGTCTTTTGCCAACATGTGTAGAATTGATGTGAAAGAAGATACTGGAAGAATGGTGACGATACTGGTGTTGGTTTAGGAGTTATTGTAAAGTAACGGAAGGGGGGGGGGGGGTGGGGGGCAAAAAATAGCCCCCCAGTAAGTCGCGGGTTAATGACTTGACAAGTGTGAAAGTGCAGCTGAATAACGTTATACAATAGTGACCAGACTGGTTATTGATTCAACCTTTTGGCACGATTCAATCACGACTCATTTTGGAACCTGAATGATTCAATCACCGTTCAATTAATTGAGACAAAATTTGAGAATTGATTTTTTCCGATTCAAATATTTCTTATTTTAAAAATTGATCCAAGTTTGATTCAACATTTAAATATATATGTTTAATGTATGTCAAATCAATAAAAATGGAAACACACATCGTTAAATCTTTTTATTTAATCAGCCTTGATTACATCCGGGTTTTGATTCAATAACGATTCATGATTTTTTTCGCGACGATCTGGTAATGATATTTGGTAATGATCATTAAAACTTTGTTACAGCAATCATATTTCAGTATAACTGAATGTAGCCACTGGGACTTCATTATATTTTCACAATTTACCATGTGCACTTGAATCGTTAACCCGCGCACCGCTGGGGGGGGGGGGTATATTTACCCCCCCTCCCGAATTTTCTCAATAACTTAACAACTATGAGCTATAGAGACGTTAAACTTGCAGTACCTTATGCTGCATCCATTCTACGTCTTCTCATAAAATCTCACTGAAATTGAGACAGTACCTTGGAAGATAATGACGTTTTAATGACGTAATGTCATGCCATTTTTGGTGGTAAAACGATAAATGTTTGCAAATTCGTAGAAAATCGAGTTGACTGCAACTGCACTGCACTGCAACTGCAAATGAAAAAGCCAAAAGAAAGGAAAAACGATTGTCTTCAGGATGTCTATCTCGGTATTGCAAAATTATGGGTTTTTGACCCCCCCCCCAAAAAAAAAAAACTTATTTTTGTTGGGAAAATTTACGCAAACCCATTTTTTTAAAAGATATTTTAAAAACCGGAAGACATGTCAGAGAACCAAGGATGAACGATACTCAAACCAAATTTCAAAGAACTATCTTTATGTTTGACTGACTTATGGCTCCCTAAGTATGAGTAACTCATGACGTCATTTTTAAGTTACGTTTGTTAGCGTGTATTGACCAGATGCAGACCAATAAATACCCCCGCTGTATGTCTCAGACAAAGGTGGTCTAGAAACATGCATTTTAAATTTAGATTACTCAATTTCAAATTTTGTCCTGATTGTGACCTGACCTTGACCTGAGGGCAATTATATGGGGTCAGGTTGTGCAAGTGGCTGCTACTGTCGGATTATACGTGTAAAATAACCCATAAAACATGTGTCGCATGGCTTTCGTAGACCTTTGACCTTTTGTGACCTGACCTTGACCTTTGCTTACAATTTCACTTTCACTTATACGGGAGATGCATTGTACCATTGAGAGCAAGCACCATGTGAGATAGTAGTTGCAATATAACGCTTTGGATGGAAAGTATGGCCAAAAACTCAAATACCTCAACCTTGACCTTTAACCTTATTGTAACCTGATATGTGACCTTGTTTTAAGTATTTCGGATGTGCATTATATTCATTGCCTTGAGAGATTTAGATCGCCGCCTTGCGCGTCCCGCTGCGGTCCTTGGTTCGGAATATATGAGGGGGGTAAAATTACCCCCCAGCGTGGCGCGTTCGGCAGGCGACCCCAGCGGGGCGTGGGTTTTAAGAATTGTTAAATCTTTGTATTTAATCAGCCTTGATTACATGCGGGTTTTGATTCAATAACGATTCATGAATCGAAAGATCTGTTGGTGAATCGATTATTTTTTATTCCAGGAGTTTTGATTGAACGATTCCAATCGATTCAATCAGAATCGAATCAATAACCAGTCTGTACAATACAATAATTTTAACAAGTAACTTAAAGTAGAAATCCAAAACTTCCACTTGCCGAAGTGAATGCAAATTAGCCTTTAACAATGATACCTACAAGAAACGTTACGTCGTAGTTAGTCCGCCTTAGTTAGTCCGCCTTAGTTAGTCCGCCTTAGTTAGGGTTAAGTACTGGTACTACAGTGACCAGGAGTGCAGCGAAAGGCGGAGACTCGGTTCTACTGGGAACCTCGCGGTGAATTTCAGATTTCCTGCTCAGTCCGGAGCTATATAGATTATTTCACGATTTTGGGCAGATTGCCCTATGGCGGGCTAAAGCCCGGGCTTGCGCTTGGAACCCCAAATGAGCGGATCGGTCCGTAACGAAGTTTTCTACCGCCCTGGATCTGACCCTTTTGGTGCGGTTTATTTTCCAAAATAAATGCAGTGAACGAAGTGTAAACCAATTTCTATTGCATACCTTCCTTCATCTTATACCGGTATCTCCCAATATGGGGTCCCCAAGGGGGTTGCGAAGGCTTTGATGGGGCTGCGGTACCACAGTCGACGGGAAATTGTATCACTAACTATATGACTCAGTACCAGTTGCAGGGCCGCACACGTAACCAAGTTCTCCTGGAAGTGCAGTGGGTCTAAAACGTGTGGGAACCACTTCCAACTGCCATTTTTCTGGGTCTGTCATTGCTGTAGGTTTACAAGATCGCCTTCCATGTGCGGTACAATATATCCGAAAAATTTAGTCATCGAATCGTCACATCAATCCACGCCATTCATGTCCAGTTCAATTAACCCTATTTGTAACAGGCTCCTGGCTACCCCTATTTAGGGGGTGGCGGATTCCGCCTCCCCCAAGATTTCGAGATCTACCCGTCTGATTTTCCAAATGAAACGGCGTTTGGTTCCCCTCAACACGATCTACATTTCTAAAAATTAAAGAAATCTAAATTTTTGATAGTTGGGCAACGGGTGGGGGGGGGGGGGGGCAAAAACTACACATTTAGTGGTGTATGTGATCGAACACAGCTGTCATGTTTATCACCCGATTTTAACACAACCAATAAGCATCGATAGATATTTAATTGGAGATTGATAAATAGCGACTACTTTTGAAAATTCAAAAATCATAGGCGTGTGCAGGTCACTCAAAATGGGGGTGAATTAATGCAGAATACTTTTTTTATGTTTTTCTTTTGATAAATGAAATGGTATGTTATTGTGACATTAGAAAAAAACAGTTATATTTTTTTTCCATAGGCGGTACAAGGTTATTGAAAAAGGGAGGTCAAATAGGAACAAATATTAACCGCAGGCATGTTGCTACCTAGCTCTATAAATATGTTACTGATCGTAGATATTTCTTTTTGCATATTATACTTCATCATAGGTGCATCCAGGATCCAAACTGGGGAGGCGCAATACCTTTTGATAAGTATGGTATCCGCTATTATGATACTAACTAGTCAACAGTGACTATTTCACATACAACTTTAATTCACATTGCTTACCCCCCTTTTTACCCTACCTGGACTCGCATATTATCTCATAATCGTTCGTAGAGTACCCTGTGGTGCGTCTTTCATCCGAAAACTGCAATATGTTATGTCATTGTAGGCCCATGCATCTTAGTTTCCTTGCAATAATATGACCCCCTTTCTTCCATTCCTGGGCGCGCTCAGCCAAAAATTATTGTATTCCCTCTCCTGGCCTCATATGTGCATATATCATGATAGTTAACCGTCTATTGCGCCGTAATCGCTGGCATATCGTCATCACCATGCCAGTCACCCCCCTTTCATGTGCCTGAACACGTCCCTGCAACTCTATATGTAATCAATTATACAAATAATGGAAGGAGAAGCTATCGTGTACATCTTGATAGCTATAAATGTTCCTTACATCGCTCTATTCGCTTCCCGCCAAGCATTGAATACTTCCTGGAACCCCCCCCCCCCTTTTTCAAGCCCCTGACACCGCCTCTGCCATGAATTTTTTAATGATATTTCATTAACATCAACCAATTTTTACTTGTTGCAATCACCGTAAACCGATGTAACTCCTTCATACTTGAGGCAGTTAGGAAGAAACCGTGAAGATCGCATTTCCGTATTATCGACAAATGTCGCCGCCAAACCCTCCCAAAACCGTGCCCTGGAACCGCCTCTGTTCAAATTAAGAACTCAGAATTTTGACTCCAAATGCGGAATTCAATTCTAGGAAAAGTCTCAAAATTGAATAGGCCTGCTCCCAGCCGTTCTGGAGATATCTGCGAAAAACATGAGGAGGGGCGGAATCCGCCACCCCCTGTTACAAATAGGGTTAAACCATCCGTGAGTGGCTGTGACTTAGCTGTATTTCGTACCTTTTGGGATTTCCCGTGAGCGCTGTTCTGACACGGTAACCCCTGATTGCAGTTGTCGTGCCTGGTGGCTGGTGGCCTAAGCGCCAAGCTGCCACTGGGTCCCGAGCACCGGTCCACCGGCGGCTCATCAAGCTTCAACAGCAACGGCGGGTACGGCGGGTCCAGCTTCAGAGCCAACGGCGGCTCCAACTTTGACGCCAACGGCGGCTCCAGCTTCAGTACCAACGGTGGCTCCAGCTTCAGCACCAACGGCGGCTCCAGCTTCAGCACCAACGGCGGCTCCAGCTTCAGCGCCAACGGCGGCTCCAGCTTTGGCGCCAACGGTGGCGGCCAGTTCGATGACGGTGCCTTCCGTCCAGACCAGTTCGACGATGGTGCGTACCGCCCTGACGAGGCAAACGGCCAGTACGACGACGGCATCTGGAAGCCGACGCTGTATGCGGGCGACGACGGCCTGTACAAGGACGACGACCAGTACGCGCCCAACACGGACGCCTCCTACCAGTTCCAGTTCGACGCCGGCGACCACGGCCGGGACGAGGCGGCCGACCGCGAGGGCGAGGTGCAGGGCTCCTTCTACGCCGTGCACCCGGACGGCCAGCGTCGCGACGTTGAGTTCAACGCCGGCCGCGAGGGGTTCGTGGTAACGCGCGACGAGTCGGTGCAGGGCCCGGTGCCCGAGTACGCGCTGCGCCAGGCGGAGAAGCCGCGCAAGGAGTACCCGCCGGCCGAGATCATCACCTCGCTCTCGCCCGACGGCATCTACCACTGGGAGTACGACGCCGGCGACTCGGCCCGCTCCGAGGACATCAACCTCAACACCAACTACTACGAGGGGGACTTCAGCTTCACCGCCGACGACGACCAGAACCGGTACGCCGTCAAGTACAGGGCGGGCGCCGGCATCGGCTTCGTGCCCGAGGGAGACCACCTGCCGATGCAGGTGCAGGAGACGCCCGAGGTGGCAGAGGCCAAGGCCGCCTTCCTCGAGAAATTTGCTGTGGCCGATGCCGAGGCCAGACAGAGGCCCAACGCCTATAAAGGAAACGGAGTTCAGCGGTCTCAAGCCAACAATGGAAACGGAGTTCAGAGGCCTCAGACCAACAATGGAAACGGATTCCAGAGGTCTCAAGCCAACAATGGAAACGGATTTCAGAGGCCTCAGGCCAACAATGGAAACGGATTCCAGAGGCCTCAGGCCAACAATGGAAACGGATTCCAGAGGTCTCAATCCAACAATGGAAATGGATTCCAGAGGCCTCAGGCCAACAATGAAAACGGATTCCAGAGGTCTCAAGCCAACAATGGAAACGGATTCCAGAGGTCTCAGACTAACAATGGAAACGGATTCCAGAGATCTCAGGCCAGCAATGGAAACGGATTCCAGAGGTCTCAGACCAACAATGGAAACGGATTCCAGAAGCCTAAGGTCAACAATGGAAACGGGTTCCAGAAGCCAGAAGCCTACAGCGCAGCTGCCAGCGGTGGTCAGTTTTCCGGCGTCCGACAGACGTCGTTCGCTGGCGGCCGGGTCTCCAGCCCCGGGGACAGCCGGCCGTCGTTCGGCTCCCAGGAGCCGTTCGGCGCCGGCTCCGAGACGCGCTACTCGTCGGCGGCGGCCCCGCACCGCGCGCAGGCCGACGCCGCCGTCCACCCCAGTCAGATGGTGTCGGGCCTGGCGCTGGGCGG
Organism: Chirona hameri; assembly: GCA_036785665.1. Lineage (NCBI taxonomy): Eukaryota > Metazoa > Arthropoda > Thecostraca > Balanomorpha > Balanidae > Chirona > Chirona hameri. The sequence continues at coordinate 225,390 of JAXIVJ010000256.1, read as the reverse complement.
TCACACGAAGAAGGCTGGCCCATCGGCGGCTGCGTCGGTCGGCGACCCGGCCCAGATCAGCGACATCTACCTGCCGCCAGGCATCTGATCACCGCCAAACGCCAGCTCCCGCCGGCTTAGGCTCAGGCGGAACGTGAACACTTTCCAACGTCCACTTTGGAAACATAAAAAATACATCCTATTTTTAATAGAAGACAACCAATAGATGAGCGTTTCTTTTTTACTCGGTTCAAAAAGTGCAGGAGTGTTATTTAATAGTTCTCAAATAAATGCAGACTTTTCCATAAGTTCTGACCAGTTGTCAACCTCTGCACGTTGTTGTCCCAAGACCTCTGAATGTTTTCTAATGTGCGCTGTATTAGCTGGACTGGACGATATTGAGTCGCTATGTTACACATGCACACGCTCAGTGAGGACGGTGGTCGGCGGAACCGACGGCTGTGAGGCAGAGCCGCCTCCCCAGCAATGGGTTTTGGCGGAGGGAGCCTGGGTGCTGCCAGGAGCGGGGGCATTCGGTGGCGGTCGCTGGGCGATACGCTGTTTTGTCGTTTGTTCTGCGTTGCCGTGTTTGTGTTTTGCGATAGACGTAATAAATATTCAGTGGTTTTAGGTATGTAAAATGTTAACATTATTTTTGGGCATTTGTGGTGAAGTAGAGATGAGGATAGTGGTAAAAAAGCTCTGAGGCACTTCGCTAACCGCTGTAAATCAAAGACGATTAACCCGCGAGTTACTGGGATATTTGCCATAACGCGACTTACTATTTGGACTATTTTGCCCCCCCCCCCTCGTATCTCCGGAACTACGGGACCAATTTTAACAAATTGAAACGCCATTCGATAGCCCTGGATAATTTAGCGAGCATTATTGACCTCGTGGTCAGCGGTGACGTCACATGTTACTTAAAATACAACATGTTTGACTGTGTCATAAAGGTCTCGATGGATGGAATTGTCGCGCAAAATTGCGATAGTAAACGTATAAGCAGTCGATAAATCGGTATGATTCGTGTCTGCCACTTATAATTACCATTCTAAGCTGTTGATGATCTTGGGTCAGATCAAGGTCATCTGATGTCACGAGGTCAAGCTACAGATTAGAGTCATTAGGCATTGTAACACATGCGTATGGGTTTGTTTTTGGTCTAGAACGCGAAAAATGACCTTATAACGTTGTTTGTTCCATATAAATAGAAGTAAAAATCAAAACGGAAATGAATTTGTTATGCAGGACCTTATACAGTACAGGGTACACCTAGGTACAGGGTACACCCTGTAGGTCCTACAGGGTGATAATTTGAAACTGTGATTAGTTAGCTGACCACCAGCAGTGTCCCAACATTATAGTCTTGTTTTGGTGTCAGAGTGGAAAATTCGAGCCAAAAAAAGCAATGATAGTGGAAAATTATGTACAAAATGGTACAATATTGATTTGTTTTTAATGTGAAAAGCAGTAGTTTTCGTTGAAGTCATGTATTTTTAGTCAATATTTTGTTGTCAGAATCAATATCAAGGCATATTTTGGGAGTGGACAATTCACTCCTAAAATGGGGAGAGTGGAACATTATTCACATTTGGGTGTCATTTCCCACCCAAATCAATAACTTTTGTGACACTGACTACCTGAGACATATATTTCACATTGACCTGAAAGAAACGCATACCGTTCAAGACCCCTATGTGGGACATTGGCATGATGCCGATCACCCTGCGCTTCAGTAGTTTTCTACAGCAGGTGCTCAAAGTAGCGTCCTCTTCCCGGTCGGCGCCGCGTATTGTTCGCAATTTTCCTCAGCTGCGCCTCGTCCATGTTCTGTGGGACCTTTTCCACGACCATATTCAGCTGCCCCATGGTCCGTAAATCACACTGAACATGAGTCAGGGCCTGCTACCAGAAGTTGAATTATGAAAGGGAATAGTTCACCTTTAACATGGAGTTTTGGACTGAGATAGAAGATTTGTAGAGCAGATCTAAAAATGGGTTGTGGTGAAAGAATTACCTCCCTACGTTAAGTAATTTCGACACAGGACTAGTGGGCCCGGTTTCATATCCGCTGTTCCGGGCCGCAAATTCCCGAAGTCTAATACAGAAAACAACTTGCAGCAATGCAGCAATTGTCGCAGGCGGGGGGCAGTCATATATGCAGCAGCCATAGGCTCAGTCTGTTTTGGGCGTGACGACATAATCTCTAAAAATTTTGGCGCGGCACTATATATGGCTTTGTGGTTGGGTTGTGTCTGGTTGACCTTTGCCCCTTCGCTGTCAAAATATGGTTGACTTAGGAGCAAAATATTATTTTATAAGTTAGAGAGCTTGAATTGGTCTTTCTTTTTGTGATGTTTCATGTAAATCGGATGAGTAAGATTTGTTATATAGTTTTTGTAAAATGGAGAGTTATCATTGATTTGTATGGGGACAAGTGATTCTGCGGACAGATGACGTCACCAACCCTAGGTCGGAGTGGTCAAATCGCCTAATGACTCTACCTTCTATATACGGCCTTTCTCACAGGATCCAACACAAAAATAGCCTCCAGATCCTCCAGATTAACCAATGAGCATGCGCAATAGGTAGGGAGACTGTGACGTCACAGTGACGTCACATCCAAGTGAATTCGACCAATCAAATGAATTGGTGCGAATGGTTATTAGACTTCGGGAATTTGCTTCCGGGCCACGATCAGGACATTTCGCTCGCCGCTCGCCGCCGCCGGCTCGCCGCCGGAGGCAGGTACACTTTCTGGCACGTAGTCTCTGGTCACGACGCCTTGTTAACACGCGCCCTGGAGGGGGGGCGAAATCCGCCCACCCCTCCGGTTTTTCGAGGATAGCGCAAAAACGGCGGCGCGCAGCGCCGCTGTTTTTTTGTATACCTGTTTATAAATTAACTTCCCGCATTATGTAAAATTCTTGGCCTCAGGTCATCTCAGGTCAGGTCACCAGACCAGGTCACGTGATGTCCTCAACTCCAAAACGTTTGCAGTAGTACCACAGCCACAGCTTTACGCCGATTGGTTTCAATCTTACAGGACTTCATAAGGTCATAGATACCAACAATTTGGTCATCTCGGATTTCTAATATCGGTGACCTAAGGTCAGGTCAATTTTGTGACCGCCAATACGGTTTTATCAATAACTATCTACATAATGAAGATAGAGAAGAGAAAACGGTACCAATATGTTTGTCTCGTCGAGACACGTCTCCCAATATGCAACATGACCAACTTGGGTCACCACTTGACCTTGACCTGAGGTCAAATTTCTCAGTTGACCTAACCCGGTCACCATGAATATGATACAAAGCGCCTCGATAAGACACACGCGATGGCGTAAACATTTTTGCTTTATCTTTATTAGGTAAAAGGTTATTTGGGGAAAACAGTTTTGAAAACAAAATCACCTTTTTGACATTCGATGACCTCTGGAGCCTAAACTATTGACCTGAGCTCAAATCTGAGGACACCTAAGTCGATTGCATTTTTCAATGACTTTCGATTGCTTTTTTTCCGTTTGCTGTTAACTATCATAGTTCCCGAGATATTTGGGGGTGTTCGAACCGAAGTCTTGAAAACTTGAAAATCTGACCCTTGATGACTTCTGGTGACCTCAATATTGACCTGAAGAAAACAAATTAACGAAATACTTTCGAAAGAGCTTGTCTCGATCTATCTAACGTCGTTTCCCGCTTGTCGCTACGTTGCGTGGTTTTCGAGATCATAGGGGGGGGAGCGAAATCCGCCCCCCCCCCTCCAGGGCGTGTAATTATCAGAGGCCCTCCAGGGCGCGTGTTAATATCCGCTCAGCCGCCCGGACGGCGCTGCGGCATCTTGTCAGAGACTGTACTTGGCGTCAGACGGAGCGGGGCGGAGCCGTAACGCCAGCTGCTATCGTACAATTTCTCGTGAAATAGAAAGAGAAACTTACTTCTTTCTCCACACATATCCATCAGTTGTCCAAACCAAAGTCATATTCATAGTTTTGAGCTCAAGATGCACCGTATGGTTGAACTTCAAGACAACTTTCAAGGTGACCTATTCCCTTTAAGCCTGGTCCTCACCGCACCCGTCCCGGTCCTCACCTCATAAGAGGGGAGGGGAGGGGGCGGCCGCACCCGGTGCCCCCTTGGCTAGGTGCCTAGTTTCAAATGTAATGGATCTTTCTGACCTAATTATTGACCTGAAGTAAATTCTGATGCACCTGAATTGACAGCAAATTCGATTATCTTTCGAACCTTTTTTAGGCGCGTCGCTAACTCTTTTAGTTATTGATATATAGACGGTTTTAGCAAGGGCGCTCATGTATAGCCGAAATTTGACCTTTGGTGACCTCTGGTAACCTCATTATTGACTTGACCCCTAACAAAAACGAAATACTTTCGATAGAGTTTGTCTCGGGCTATCTAACAGCGTTTTTTACTTGTCGCTTCGTTTTGTGGTTTTCGAGATCTTGGGGGTGGGGATACCCCCTGGCAGTTCGTGGTTGGTGTGACCCCCGGCAGTGCTCGGGACGCGGGTTAACGCATTCTTCGCCCATCTTCTGTTATCTACATCTCTCTATATATCCTAGGATCAGATCAAATTATTGCAATACATGATGTTACATAAAATGATTGTCCTGTTCGTGAAACATATTGTGCAATAATACAACTCGAAAATACAGCACGATTTTGGAGATAGCTTCCCATCATCGAAAAATCTGCGTGCCCCCCCCCCCCCACCCCACTGAAAATCCCTTACAGTAGGCCCTGGACACGAGCTGAGCTGCATTTTCTTGAGCTTCGCCCTGATAATGTCGGAATTCATTTGAAGCAAGCGCAAACATAGGTACGTGAGTAACAGTGGTGTGTGTAGTGGTGACGTAGTGGTGTGGGCATCGTTGCTAAAAAATGTAGTTCCGATACTCGTTACTCCGTTACTCATAGAAGTAGTTCCGTTACTCGTTACTCCGTTACTTTGCGACAAATTTAACGGAAGTTACTTTAGACCGTTACAGGCACGTAGCCAGGATTTCGTCCAGGGGAGGGGGGGGGGGGGGGGGTGCGTCGCCTCGAAATCGCCCCCTTCCCGAGCGCTGAAAAGGCCCCTTCCCAAGCGTTGAAAGGTCGAAACAAAACGGTGAAAAAACACGTTACATGGATGGAAAATACAGTATGACAGTATGCAGTATGTGCCATACTAACTTTTAGGACCTGGAGTTAGCAAACTGCCTTATGAACTTTGGAATCAGCTATACCAACTTGGAATATTTTTGTTAAAGCTCAAGACCTTAAACAAATAGCGACGCGGACCGGAGCGAATATTTTGAGTCTCATGCCCTAGATATGCATTCTCATCAATGCGTCACATTGCTTACGATCAAGGGCGGATCCAGACGGCCATTTTTGTTGGGGGGGGGGGGCAAACTGTTTTTAGCGGACTTTACCTACCCCCAATTTCGAACTTCTTCCCGGATTTGGGCCACTTTATTTTGCAATTACACGTTTCTTTTTTCAAAGCTTTTCGACCTTTTGAGATATCGAAAAAGGGAAGATCGTCAGCTAGCCGTTTTATTGTTCCGACATTGTCTTACACTGAGCAAAACTATGTCAATTGTCAGTTGTACCCAGGGGCGTCACCGATAATTTTTCAGTGTGTGAGGGGGGTCGGCTGAAATGACGAAAGAAAAATCACCCATTTTTATGCGTGTATTTAAGCTTTTGTAGCATTTTTAATGTGGACTTTCATGATATATTAGGTACTTGTTATTTAGCCCCGCGAAGCGGCGCGAAATATTTACGGGTTTCCCTGACAAAACCCAGAAACATAGGCGGTGGGCCTTGCAGAGAATAAGAAGCTAAACATGTTATTCAGTCAATTCACCGTTACAACGAACCGACGACGATGGCAATGGCTTCGTTATGACGATGGCCACCGATGTGACGCCGCGAAGCGGCGTGAAATTTCTATTTTAGGTCGTGGAAAACGACATTTTAATATTGGAACCAGACTCAGGTAACCCCTATTCCTGGTTGGACATCTCGGTATGATTACAGATATTGACATTAAAGGAAATAGTTCACCTTCAACATTAGTTTTAAACTGAGATAGCAGTTTTGTAGCCCGTGTTGGGAAACCCCTATCTGCAAGTTTTCTTGACGGAAAAGACTCTCCAGCCGAATATATTTGAGTTTTTGGCGAAGGAATGCGGTGCTGGCGAAATAATGTTGTACTGGTTCTAGATCGGGCAGAGGCTATACCATCAGCCAATCAGTTTGCAGCTGGTGCTAGCAAGCAATCGTCGGCCGCCGGTTGGCACATCTCCAATGCGAGTCTATCTTTACGCGACTACTTTCGAATCTGATTGGCTGAACCATTGTTTACATTCGCGTGACGTCAGGACTCTGACTCAGAGAGTATGCATATAGTTTTGATAAACAATTAAAATTTACGGCCTTCTGTCCTGAATCGGCGCGATATAAGGTCATTTTTGACAATATAAAAATACATTGTAATAAAAAAACATATAATCAAATCGTGTTGGGTAAAATTTGTCCAAGGTAAACTATTTCCTTTAAGGTAGTTTTTAATATACATATTCTTAGGATAGTAATTTCATCTTCATCTGGGATCTCTATGTGCTTTGGGTCTTTCCAGTCTGAGCAGAGACTCCTCTGACCTTCCAAGAAGCCCCTCTTGTGTGTCAAGGGGCCCATTTGGCTTGTTCAGAGGTCCTTCTGACCTGGCCAGGGACTGAACGGGCTGCTTTGTCACCCTGCCGACATGCTCAGGGGCCCCTTCGACCTGCGCAGGGGCCCCTCCGGCATGTTCAAGGGCCTTCCCGACCGGCCCAGGGACGTTTCGGTGTAGCCAGGGGCTCCTCTGACTTGTACAGGAGCCTCTCCGATCTGCCCAGCGACTCTTCTGGTCGGACTGCGCTGGCTGCTTTGCCGCCCTGCCGACATGCCCAGGGGGCCCTCCTACCTGCCCTGGGGCCCCTCCGTGCTGGCTAGGGGCCAATTCGGCATGTTCCGGGGCCCTTCATACCCGACCAGGGGCCTTTTCAGTCTGGTCAGGGGCCCTCCGATCTGCAGAGGGGCATTTGGAACTTTCCAGGGCCCCTCTAGTATATCCAGGGGCCCTCCGGCCTTCTAAGGAGCTTATCCGACCTGGCAAGGGACTGTGCTTGTTGCTTTGTCGCCTTGCGACATGCTCCGAGGGCCCTTCGTCCTGCCCTGGGGCCCATCTCTGCTGACTAGGGGCCCATTCCGCATGCTCAGGGGCCGTCCTGACCCATCTAGGGGGCCCTTTCGGTCTGGTAAGGGGCTCCTCTAACCTGCACAGGGGCCCTTTGCACTTTCCAGGGGCCCTCTGGGGTCTGTCCAAGGGCCTTCCAACCTGATCAGGGGCCCTTATGACCTGGCAAGGGATTGCGCTGGCTGCTTTTTGTCGCCCTGCCGACATGCTCAGGGGCCTCTCTGCCTGTCCAGGGGCCCCTCTGTGCTGGCGATGGGCCCATTCGACGTGTTCAGGGGCCCTCGGATCCGCTCCGGGGCCCCTTTGGTCTAGCCAGGGGCTCCTCTGACATGCACAGGGCTCTTTTGAACGTCCACGAGGCCCTCTGGTCTTTCAGACAGGGTTCTGGTGGCCCTAAAGAGCCTCTGAAGTTCTCTAAACTCTCTAAAGACCACGCTTCGCGTGGTAAAGAGCCGCGCTTCGCGCGGTCCGTGCTTCGCGTGGTCTCGTCGTCCCTTTTCGGCGCGCCGCGCGCGCCGAGAAGGGGCCTCCTGGCCTCCAGGGGGGTGCGCCCGCACCCGCCGCCCCCCCCCCCCTTAGCTACGTACCTGGTCCGTTGGCCCTTGGCCAACGGACAAGGGCCAACGGACCAGGCACGTAGCTGGCCCTTGGCGAGGGTTACTAAAGTGCCTCCGCTACTTTAGTAACCCTCGCCTAAACTAAACCTCGCCAGTGCAGGTAGTGGATGCCACCCCACCCCTCGGTTTTTGGGGAATAACTCGCGTATTTACTAACCGATTGAGATGACACGTTCAGTACCCTACTTTATAACAATTTGTCATGTACTCTGAAAATTGCAATCGACCCATGACCCGTGACCTGTTTCTCAAGGTCATGTCAGACGCAACTTGCGTCCCGTAGTATCGATGCTTGTAACTTGTGCACATTCCGAGTGTTTGTTGTTCATGAACACTTGAGCAGGTGTTAACAGGTGACATTTATGGTTTCTACTGAGATCATGGCCTCCGATGACCTGAGATGACTTTTTTGGCCTCTGGAAGTTTCTAGGGTATTTTGTGACGCTCATTTATAATTTGGCATCCATTTTACATAATAATATGTTACACTGGGGTCGTGTTCTTAAAGAGGTCAACCGAAGTCACTGACCTCAGATGACCTAAGATGACGTTTTAACCTCCCGTGGTTTTTAAGAACACTTCACGGCTAAGTATACTTTGCATATCTCTACCAACTGTACATAATTACAAAACAGCCGTCTGTGTTGGACAAAAATCAATGCGGATATCAAATGTGTGATATTAGATCAAGGTCAAAGGTCAAATCAGGTCATCAGGTCATCAGGTCAAATATCAACAGGGACCTAGAGTTAATGGAAATGCATTTCTCTAACGACAAGAAATGTGCTGTATTTTGATTCACGACTCTAGCTTGATCAGAAGTCAATCTCTGTACAATGTTCCCCGCTAGTGGTGGCCGTCCCTGCGGCTTTGGTGGCGCTGCAGACCTGGGAACGCGGCGGTGCGTCGCCCGTCGTGACCGTGACACCTGGCGTCAGGGGTCAGGCTCGAGTGCGCCCTCGGAGCTGGGAAGTCATGCTCCCCGACGAGGTGGTATAAAACGAAAAGGATGCGCCAGCGGGCGTCAGTCTTCTGTTCACCATGCTGAGGATAGTGCTGGTGAGTACAGCACGGACGAACCGGGGGTGTCAGGTGATGTTTTTTTGTTGTTGTTGCGAATGTGAGGGGTGGGGAAGCGGGTTACGTAGGGATGGTGAATGGCTGATTTGTAAATAAATTAGGCATATCCGGGACGCATGTAGTGCGTGAAATGAAGAGCGGTGGACGGCATATCTCTTTGGGTGTTAAAGTTAAAGTGGTGTTAAAGTGTTAGTGATTATTTCGGTTATGTAAATTTGGCAATTTTTGCACATTTATTTTGGCCTCGTTTGTTTTGAAGCTAGTGTACATTATGAGATGTAATTCTTGAAATGCATAGTACGATTTTCAGGAAGTTCTATTTATTTGCATTGATACATTTTTGTCTAACGTAACCCTCGAGTTACTGGGGGAATATTCCATAACGCGACTTACTGGGGGGGGGGGGGGCTATTTTTTGCCTCCCATCATATCTCCGGAACTACTTCACCGATTGTAAAAATGCAAACGACATTCGATAGCCCTGGGAAATGTATTGAGCGAAACCTAATATTGTTAGCCTAGGGTTCACTGGTGACGTCACAGGTCAGGTCAAGTACAAAATGTTTGACCGTGTCAAAAGGTCTCGATGGATGGAATTGTGGGGCAAAATTGCAATATTAAACGCATAAGCAGTCGATAAATCGGTATGATTCATGTGTCTGACACTTCTAAGTACCATCTTAAGCTGTTTATGAACCTGGGTCAGATCTTGGTCATCCGAGGTCACGAGGTAAAACTGCAGATTACAGTCATTAGGCGTTGTAACACATGTTTGTCAGTTTGTTTTTCGTCTAGAACGCGACTAATTACCTTAGAACATTGTTTGATCCATAAAAATAGATGTAAAAAGCAAAAACGGAAATGCATTTTGTATGCATAGTTATGCATAGAGAGGTGGTCGATTTGTGTCATTTGAAGTCAGTCATTTTTGAAGATATTCACTTCAAATTTGGTACACATATTCACTGAACACGTCTCGATCACATATATTCCGGTTTTTGGATAACTCTGATTTTTGTGTGAAAATTTATTAAAAACAAAAACAATGTATTTGGATTTCTCCAAATTTTGAATAAAAAACTGACAAATCCGAGATTGCAGTTTGATAGCAATCTCGGATTCACGGTCCATTGTCAGTAATTTGATCGAAGATAATTTAATTTATCTCAAACATTGTACCTTTGACAGCGTTTTCCGCAAACCATTATTTTTTTAAAACAAAAACCGAAGAACATGACGTCACTCTGACGTCATTCCCGGTTGATCTATCATCACCTCATCTTTGTCCTTTGGCCAACATGTGTAGAATTGATGTGCAAGAAGGTACTGAAGATTGGTGACGATAATGGTGTTGGTTTAGGAGTTATTGCAAAATAACGGGAGGGGGGGTGGGGCAAAAAATAGCCCCCCCCCAGTAAGTCGCGGGTTAATGACTTGACAAGTGTGAAAGTGCAGCTGAATAACGTTATACAATAGTGACCAGACTGGATATTTATTCAACCTTTTGGCACGATTCAATCACGACTCATTTTGGAACCTGAATGATTAAATCACCGTTCAATTCATTGAGACAAAATTTGTGAGTTGTTTCTTTCCGATTCAATTTTTTTAATCGATCCGCGTTTGATTCAACATTAAAATATATATGATGAATGCATGTCAAATCAATACAGATGGAAACATAAATCGTTAAATCTTTTCATTTAATCGGCCTTCATTACATCCGGGTTTTGATTCAAAGCGATTCATGAATCAGTAGATCTAGTAATGATCATTCAAACGTTGTTACAGCAATCATATTTCAGTATAAATGAATGTAGCCACTGGGACTGCATTATATTTTCACAATTTACCATGTGCACTTGAATCGTTAACCCGCACCCTGCTGGTGGTGGTGGTGGTGGTGGTGGTGGTGGTGGTGGGGGGGGGGGGGGGGGTAAATCCCCCTCCCGAATTTTCTCAATAACTTGAAAACTATGAGCGATAGCGACGTTAAACTTTCAGTACCTTATTCTGCATCTATTCGACGTCTTTTCACACAATTTCACTGAAATTGAGGCAGTATCTTGGAAGATAATGAAGTTTTAATGACGTCATGCCATGCCATTTTTGGTGGAAAAGCGATAAATGTTTGCAAATTTGTAGAAAATCGGGTTTTATGCAAACTGCAAAAAAAAAAAATGCCAAAGAAAGGAAATAAGATTGTGCCTTCAGAATGACTATCTTGGATTTGCAAAATCATGTGTTTTTGACAACAATTTTTTTTTTGTGGAAAATTTACGATTTTTAAAAAAAGATATTTAAAAAACCGGAAGATGTCAAAGAACGATACTCAAAACAAATATATTTATGTTTGACTGAATAACAAATATATTTATGTTTGGGGGGGGGGGGGTTGAGCATCGTTCATATAAATTTTACCCCCCCCTCCCTCGTATCTTCCGAACCAGTAACTGCATCGAGACGAGCAAGGCGGCGATCGAAATCTCCCAGTGAGAGGAATCTAACGCATAACCGAAATTATTAACATAAGGTCACATGTCAGGTCACGGTCAGGTCAAGTGTCAAAATTTAAGTATTTGGGTTTTTGGGCTATACTTTCCATTCAAAGCCTTGTATTGCAACTATTATCCCACAAAGTGCTCCCAAATGTATAATGCATCTCCCGCATAAGTAAAAGTGAAATTGTAAGCAAAGATCAAGGTCAAGGTCAGGTCACAAAAGTCCACAGGTCTACGAAAGCCATGCGACACATGTTGTATGGGTTATTTTACACGTATAATTCGATAGAAGCAGCCATTTTCACAGCCTGACACCATATAATGGCCCTCAGGTCAAGGTCAGGTCACAATAAGGTCAAAATTTGAAATTGATTAATATAAATACACATTGCATGTTTCTAGACCAGTTTTGTCTTAGAAATACAGTGATGGCATTTATTTGTCTGCATCTGGTCAGTGAAGGCCAAAAAACGCAATTGAAAAAAAATACATCATGAGTTACTTATTCTTAGAGAGCCATAAGTCAGTCGAAAATAAAGATATTTCTTTGAAATTTGGTTTGAGCATCGTTCATATTCGGTTTTCTAATATATTTTCCGATTTTTGCACATCTTAAAAAACTTTGTGGTATTTCTTGCAAAAATCATTTTTTTTGCTCTTTTTTGGGGGGTCAAAACCCCAACATTTTCCAAATCCGAGATGGCAATTTTAAAGAATATGTTATTTCCTTTCCTTTGACGCCTTTTATTTGCAATTTGCTTCCGCACGCTATTTTCTAGGATTTTTCAAACATTTAACGTTTTTTTCACCAAAAATGACATGACATGACGTCACAAAACGTCATTATCTCCCAAAATTTGTCATGAAGTTCAATTAAATTTTCACAGATGTGGAAATGCTGCACCATAAGGTACCGAAAGTTTCTCCTATATATCTGTCATTGTTTTCAAGTTATTTAAAATATCCGGGAGGGGAGGGGGTAAAATTTACCCCTCCCCATCGCCGCGTGGGTTAAGTTACGTTTGTTAACTTTTATTGACCAGATACAGACCAATAGATACCACCGCTGTATTTTTTTTAGACAAAGAAACATGCCTTTTTTATTTAGATTACTCAATTTCAAATTTTGTCCTGATTGTGACCTGACCTTGATCTGAGGGCCATTATATGGGGGTCAGGTTGTGCAAATGGCTGATACTATCGAATTATACGTGTAAAATAACCCATACAACATGTGTTGCATGGCTTTCGTAGACCTGTGACCTTTAGTGACCTGACCTTGAACTTGACCTTTGCTTACAATTTCACTTTCGCTTATACGGGAGATGCATTGTACCATTGAGAGCACTATGTGAGATAATAGTCGCAATCTAAGGCTTTGGATGGAAAGTATGGTCCAAAAACTCAAATACCTCAACCTTGACCTTTAATCTGATCGTAACCTGATATGTGATCTTATTTTAAGAATTTAGAGTGTGCATTATATTCATCGCCTTGAGATATTTCGATCGCTGCCTTGCGCGTCCCGCTGCGGTTATTGGTTCGGAATATATGAGGGGGGTAAAATTTACCCCCCAGCGGGGCGCGTTCGGCAGGCGACCACAGCGGGGCGTGGGTTTTAAGAATTGTTAAATCTTTATATTTAATCAGCCTTGATTACATGCGGGGTTTGATTCAATAACGATTCATGAATCAAAAGATCTGGTGTTGAATCAATTATTTTTTATTCAAGGAGTTTTGATTGAACGATTCCAATCGATTTAATCAGAATCGAATCAATAACCAGTCTGTACAATACGATAATTTTAACAAGTAACTTAAAGTGGAAATCTAAAACTTTCAAGTGCCGAAGTGAATGCAAACTAGCCTTTAACAATGTTACCTACAACAAATGTTACGTCGTAGTTAGTCTGCCTTAGTCGGAGTTTAGCTGACTTGATATTGGTAAATTGAGGAGCTTCGTGCCTACTTCATTAAAACGTTTAAGCTGTTTGGCAACGTTAATTGCCATTCACTTAAATATTGTTATATTTATTCTGACCAGTGTTATCGCTCAGCTTTCAGCAACAACCAATATTATTCAAAATGTCAGGTCAAATTTTGTTGCAACCCCAGGTCCAAATTCGTTCATAAAAAGAGTACCTACAATATTGTCCGTTATCCGGCTAAATTAGCTCACGGGGCCATCGATAGATAGGCGATACTCGCCCATCAACGATCACCAGATAATCCTGTCAATCAGAGGAAGGTCAGCGGAATATTTCATAACCGACTGCGGTAAATAATGCACACATAGTGTCACCCATTGAGTCGTGATTAATGACTGATGACACCACAACTCCAAATATGGTCGGCATCGACTCGCTGCCATGCAGCCAGTTATCAGATTAGTCGGTCTCTCTGATAAGGCATTGCTGGATAATTTGCGCCGTGCAGAGGTCAGTCTCTGTGCCTACCTGATGCCGGTTTTTGTGGTGGGTGGGTCAGATGTGATTCAGGTTCGATCGAACGACGCGATAGGCAGCGGACCGTAACTGTGTTGATTTTCAATGGCGGTCTCATTGACTACACTATTGACGTTATCATTGTGCAGTACGGTACGGAACGATCGTTTTCGCTACTCGGTCCGTCACTTCTACCTCTGTCCTAAATAATATGAGCTCTAGGGCTGGCAAATGCTTTCTGTGTGCTAGAAAAATGATTTTGTATTCGTTTCCAACCATTTCCGTCGTTGTCCGTTCGATATTATCCACGTAAAGTGAAAATTACTGTCCGGCTTCCTTCATTTATACGTGATCATTAGTGGAATAAGGGTCTGGCCGAACAAAAACAAAAAATCGACCCCCTCCGATTTGGATGAAAATTGGTACACCTGTAGTGTGAAGTGAAAGAAACATTCACAACCACTTTTAGCTCCAGTTGACCTCAAGGGTCTATTTAGAGATTATACAAGGTCACGATGGTGTGTGTACCTACTTTATATCAATCAAACGCGTATATCTTCTGTGTAATAGATTTAGCGGAATCAAACTAATATAGAATACTCCACAGTGTTGGACTATTCGGAAATAGGAGACAAACTAACGTTACCTCAATATGACCTTTGATCCGACGAGATCAAAATAATACAATTTATTATTTCTTCTTCTATAACCCTATTCCCTGGCGGCCGGAATTACGTTAACCTGCGGGGAGGGGGGGGGGGGGGCAGATTCTGTCCCCCCCAGAGATTTCGAGAACCGCTCGGTCGATTTTGATGGAAACACGCCATTCGATTCTCATGACAAGATCTCTCTTAGTGGACCCCAACATTTTTGTGTTGTTTAAAAATTGGGGGCCAGGGGGCAAAAAATCAGAAATTTTTCGTGTTTTTTGCAAAGTCATTGCGGCCATGTGGCTCGACCGATTTTGATGCTCCAAACGTTTTTGAGATACAAATGTACTGGTATTTAATATATCTAGAGACAAAAACAAAATAAAAATAATAGGCGTATTCAGGGAATGTAAAATGGGGGGATTTTCTGGGAAAAAATATGTGCTGTTCGTGATTGTTTGGGACGACATGAACGTCACATGTGGACATTATATGATGCAATTTGCTAAATTATATTGCTATTAAATTATATTGTTATTAAATATATTGCGCATAGGCGGATCCAGGAAAAAAACATGGGGGGGGGGGGGCACCATGCGCGTAACGCTTTTATCATCTTACTAATTTGAAGTTGGACCTAATTTGAGGGTGGGTATCGCCTCCCATTTTTGTTATCTTGAGTGCGTCTCTGCCCCAAAAATATGTACAATCCCCGCATATATGATGCTATTACATTGCAATTGTTTCTGACGCATTTATTGCACTGCAAATCACGAAGGAAGTATGCGACGCAAAACCGCATTCGTAACACCCTCTCCAAAACAGGAGCCTGGAACCTCCTCTGCTGGACCGATTTTTTCAACATTTTGAAACAAGACGCATCATTCGATTTTGGGAAAAGTAACAAAGTTTCAGGACGCTAGGGCTAACGGTTTAGAAGCGGCAAGTGAAAAACCACCGGGAGGGGCAGAATCTGCCCCCGCAGGGAATAGGGATAAGTTGCAACATTGCAACATCAGATTGCAATAGATCTAAGTTTGCACATATTCAGTTCATCGTAGCTAGTGCTAGGGCGAAGATCCGTCGAAGTTTATGCCATATGTTTTAAGACATTCAATGATTAATTTGCGTAGCATCGGTACGGTAGTAATCATTGTATCTCAGCCGTTGCGTGTCAATTGCATGTATTGCAAACAAATATTACCCTGGTGTCCATGTTTCCCATTACACCTGACATCATCTACGAGTATGGCACGTTTAAATGTGAGCAATATACGGCTTATTTAATGCGTTGTAGCGTCTAAAAACATTTAGGTTATTTGCACACAAAATTGCAAATGTAATGCAATTTGGCGGCTTAAGTTACAGTAGGACAACCTTCCGGGTATTTTTTCCGACTCCTAATATATGTTTCTACCTAAAAGTGCGCGGCGAAATTATAAAATGTTTGTACGGTTTCTGTGAGGACTCAATATAATCTGAAGGAGACATAGTTTCGTGGATTTCCTATGCTAACTTCGGGTTGCATGCAAATGTTTAACACAAATTGGCGGATTCAGTACTGGTACTACAGTGACCAGGAGGTCGAAATCATCGAAAGGCGGAGACTAGGTTCTACTGGGAACCTCGCGTTGAATTTCAGATTTCTTGCTCAGTTCGGAGCTTTATTGATTATTTCACGATTTTGGGCAGATTTCCCTATGGCGGGCTAACGCCCGGGCTTGCGCTTGGAACCCCAAATGAGCGGATCGGTCCGTAACGAGGTTTTCTACCGCCCTGGATCTGACCCTTTTGGTGCGGTTTATTTTCCAAAATAATTGCAGTGAACGAAGTGTAAACCAATTTCTATCGCATACCTATACATCTTATACCGGTATCTCCCAATATCGGGTCCCCAAGGGGGTTGCGAAGGCTTTGATGGCGCTGCGGTACCACAGTCGACGGGAAATTGTATCACTAACTATATGACTCAGTAACAGTTGCGGGGCCGCAGACGTAACCAAGTTCTCCTAGAAGTGCAGTGGGTCTAAACAAGTTTGGGAACCACTTCCAACTGACATTTTTCTGGGTTTGTCATTGTTGTAGGTTTACAAGATCGCCTTGCATGTGCGGTACAATATCTCCGAAAAATGTAGTCACCGAATCGTCAAACCAATCCACGCCATTCATGTCCAGTTCAATTAAACCATCCGTGAGTGACTGTGACTTAGCTGTATTTCTTACCTTTTGGGATTTCCCGTGAGCGCTGTTCTGACACGGTAACCCCTGATTGCAGTTGTCGTGCCTGGTGGCTGGTGGCCTAAGCGCCAAGCTGCCACTGGGTCCCGAGCACCGGTCCACCGGCGGCTCATCCAGCTTCAATAGCAACGGCGGGTACGGCGGCTCCAGCTTCAGAGCCAATGGCGGCTCCAACTTTGACGCCAACGGCGGCTCCAGCTTCAGTACCAACGGCGGTTCCAGCTTCAGCACCAACGGCGGCTCCAGCTTCAGCGCCAACGGCGGCTCCAGCTTTGGCGCCAACGGTGGCGGCCAGTTCGATGACGGTGCCTTCCGTCCAGACCAGTTCGACGATGGTGCGTACCGCCCTGACGAGGCAAACGGCCAGTACGACGACGGCATCTGGAAGCCGACGCTGTACGCGGGCGACGACGGCCTGTACAAGGACGACGACCAGTACGCGCCCAACACGGACGCCTCCTACCAGTTCCAGTTCGACGCCGGCGACCACGGCCGGGACGAGGCGGCCGACCGCGAGGGCGAGGTGCAGGGCTCCTTCTACGCCGTGCACCCGGACGGCCAGCGTCGCGACGTTGAGTTCAACGCCGGCCGCGAGGGGTTCGTGGTGACGCGCGACGAGTCGCTGCAGGGCCCGGTGCCCGAGTACGCGCTGCGCCAGGCGGAGAAGCCGCGCAAGGAGTACCCGCCGGCCGAGATCGTCACCTCGCTCTCGCCCGACGGCATCTACCACTGGGAGTACGACGCCGGCGACTCGGCCCGCTCCGAGGACATCAACCTCAACACCAACTACTACGAGGGGGACTTCAGCTTCACCGCCGACGACGACCAGAACCGGTACGCCGTCAAGTACAGGGCGGGCGCCGGCATCGGCTTCGTGCCCGAGGGAGACCACCTGCCGATGCAGGTGCAGGAGACGCCCGAGGTGGCAGAGGCCAAGGCCGCCTTCCTCGAGAAATTTGCTGTGGCCGATGCCGAGGCCAGACAGAGGCCCAACGCCTATAAAGGAAACGGAGTTCAGCGGTCTCAAGCCAACAATGGAAACGGAGTTCAGAGGCCTCAGACCAACAATGGAAACGGATTCCAGAGGTCTCAGGCCAACAATGGAAACGGATTCCAAAGGTCTCAGGCCAACAATGGAAACGGATTCCAGAGGTCTCAAGCCAACAATGGAAACGGATTCCAGAGGACTCAGGCCAACAATGGAAACGGATTCCAGAAGACTCAGGCCAACAATGGAAACGGATTTCAGAGGCCTCAGGCCAACAATGGAAACGGATTCCAGAGGTCTCAAGCCAACAATGGAAACGGATTCCAGAGGTCTCAAACCAACAATGGAAACGGATTCCAGAGGACTCAGGCCAACAATGGAAACGGATTCCAGAGGTCTCAGACCAACAATGGAAACGGATTCCAGAATCCTAAGGTCAACAATGGAAACGGATTCCAGAGGTCTCAGACCAACAATGGAAACGGGTTCCAGAGGTCTCAGACTAACAATGGAAACGGGTTCCAGAAGCCAGAAGCCTACAGCGCAGCTGCCAGCGGCGGTCAGTTTTCCGGCGTCCGACAGACGTCGTTCGTTGGCGGCCGGGTCTCCGTCTCCGGGGACAGCCGGCCGTCGTTCGGCTCCCAGGAGCCGTTCGGCGCCGGCTCCGAGACGCGCTACTCGTCGGCGGCGGCCCCGCACCGCGCGCAGGCCGACGCCGCCGTCCACCCCAGTCAGATGGTGTCGGGCCTGGCGCTGGGCGGTCACATGAAGAAGGCTGGCCCATCGGCGGCTGCGTCGGTCGGCGACCCAACCCAGATCAGCGACATCTACCTGCCGCCAGGCATCTGATCACGGCCACACGCCAGCTCCCGCCGGCTTAGGCTCAGGCGGAACGTGAACACTTTCCAACGTCCACTTTGGAAACATACAAAATGCATCCTATTTTTAATAGAAGATAACCAATAGATGAGTGTTTCTTTTTTACTCCGTTCAAAAAGTGCAGGTGTGTTATTTCACAGTTCTCAAATAAATGCAGACTTTTCCACAAGTTCTGACCAGACCGGCAACCTCTGCGCGTTATCCGAAGACCTCTGAATGTTTTCTAATGTGCGCTGTCTTAGCTGGACTGGACGATATTGAGTCGCTATGTTACACATGCACACGCTCAGTGAGGACGGTGGTCGGCGGAACCGACGGCTGTGAGGCAGAGCCGCCTCCCCAGCAATGGGTTTTGGCGGAGGGAGCCTGGGAGCTGCCAGAGCGGGGGCATTCGGTGGCGCTCGCTGGGCGATACGCTTTTTGTCGTTTGTTCTGCGTTGCTGTGTTTGTGTTTTGCGATAGACGTAATACATATTCATTGGTTTTAGGTATGTCAAATGTTAACATTCTTTTTGGGCATTTGTGGTGACGTAGAGATGAGGAAGGTGGCAAAAAGTCTCTGAAGCGCTTCGCTAAACGCTGTAAATCAAAGACATAAATGTATCCAAGGGCGTAGGCAAGGGAGAGGGGGGGGGGGGGGGGGGGTTGGCAAGGGGGCCATGCCCCCCCCCCCCTGGAGGCCAGGCGGGCCCCGCTGGCGACCGAGCGAGGGCCCCCTGGGGCCGAAGGGCCCAGTGTTTTGGATGGTGTCAGGCGCCCCCAAAACGACTTACGTCGCATAAAAGAACGCCCACGAACCTAACAAAATCGTAACACGAAGAAATAACAGCACTTGCTTGTCTGTTAAAGGCATGTATATGTAAATACGTACAAAAGGGCCCCAGCCAGTGTGGAGAGGGCCCTCTACCAGCTTTTAAAGGTCTCTGCCGATCTGCAGATGGCCCCCTGCCGGCATTTATAGGGCCCTGTCGGTTGTAGAGGGCCCTCTGCCGGCCCTTATAGGGCCCTGCCAATCTGTAGAGGGCCCCTGCCGATCTGGAGAGGGCCCTCTACCGTCCTTTAGAGGGCCCTGCTGATCTGTAGATCGAATTGCCAATATGTAGAGGGCCCTGCCGACCTGCTGAGGGCCCTCTGCCGGCCTTTAGATGACCCTTCTAGCATGTAGAGGGCCCTCTTCCAGCCTTTAGGGCTCCTGTCGATCTGCAGAGTGCCCCAGTCAATCTATAGAGGGCCCTCTGCCGACCTTTATATGGCCCTGCCGGCCTTTAGACTGCCCTTCCGGCCTTTAGAGGGTCCTTGCGGCCTCGAGGGCCCTGTCGGCCTTTAGAGGGTCCTGCCGATCTGTAGATCGCCCTGCCAATCTGCAGAGGGCCTCTACCGACATTTATAGGACCCTACCGATCTGTAGAGGGCCCTCTTCTATCTTTTAGGGGCCTTGTCGATCTGCAGTGTCCCAGTCAATCTGTAGAGGGCCCTCTGCTGGCCTTTAAAGGGCCCTTCCAGCATGTAGGGGGCCCTCTTCCAGCTTTTAGGGGCCCTGTCGATCCGATCTGCTGTGTGCCCCAGCCAATCTATATAGGGCTCTCTGCCGGCCTTTAGATGACCCTGCCGGCCTTTAGAGGGCCCTGTCTGTTTTTAGATGGCCCTTTCGGCCTTTAGAGGGCCCTTCCGGGCTTTAGAGGGCCCTGTCGGCCTTTAGAGGGCACTGCTGATCTGTATATCGCCCTGCAAATCTGCAGAGGGCCTCTGCCGGCATTTAGAGGGCCCTGCCGACCTGTAAAGGGCCCTGCCGACCTGTAGAGGGCCCTGCTGACCTGCAGAGGGCCCTGTCGACATGTAAAGGGCCCTCTTCCAGCCTTTATGCGCCCTGTCGATCTGCAAAGTGTCACAGCCACTCTGTAGAGGGCCCTCTGCTGGCCTTTAGAGGGCCCTGCCGATCTATAGAGGGCCCTCTGTCGGCTTTTAAAGGTTCCTACCGATCTGCAGATGACCATCTGCCGGCCTTTAGATGCCTTTACCGATCTCCAGAGTGCCTTTGCTGTCCATTAGAGGGTCCTGTGGTGGTAGAGGTGGTCTGCCAGTCGAGCGCCGGTGAGACTCTCGAAGGAAGACCAGTCAAGGTTCTCATTGTTTTACAGTGTATGCTAGTAACGTCTGAGCGGTGTACAAGGCTTTGACAATGTACGAGTATTAACCCGGCATTGGCTGGGGTCTCAGCCGAACGCCATTGGCTGGTAGGGGGGGGGAGCATTTTCCGCCCCTCCCCCGGTTATCTTCCGAACTAATAACCGCAGCGTGGACCAGCAGAGGTAGCCTAAGGTCTCGTCTGGACACACATCCGGACAAACACGTTGGCCCGTACTTTCCTGAGGGGGTCCCCATTGTAAATCTTCGAATTATGAAAAACATGTAAACATGTTTCTCATCCTTCTACGATTTTGAATTAGAAGCGCCTTGACGAGACAAACACGACGGCGTACAACATTAGTGTCTTATCTTCATTAGGTAAACCGTTATTTGCGAAACACTGTTTTGCCAAAAACTGTTCTTTTTAACATTAGATGACTTCTGGAGCCTAAAATATTGACCTGAGCTCAAATTTCAGGACCCAAATGGGGATTCCACATTTCAAGAGCTTTCGCTTGTTTTTCCCGTTTGTTCCTAGCTATCATAGTTCCCGAGATATTTGGGGGTTTCTGGAGCGAAGTCCTAAAACTGGAAAATCTGACCTTTGATGACCTCTGGTGACCTCAATATTGACCTAACCGAAAAACATACCAAATATCTTCGATAGAGCTTGTCTCGAGATATCCGACGCCGTTTTCTGCTGGTCGCTATGTTGCGTGGTGTTTGAGATATTAGGGGTGGGGGCAGAATCCGCCCCCCCTCACCAGGGCGTGTAATTATCAGAGGCCCTCCAGGGCGCGTGTTAAGATATAACTCTATCGTGTTGTAGAAGCCCCTCGTATCACAATGTGGTGTATTTTTCAAGAAAATTTATAAGCAAACGATATCCAAAGCTTTCTGTAAATCAAGATATAAAGAGCATGTTTGTAACTTCATCGTACATGTACACAATCGGCATGTACGTACTATGTTGTTTCCATAATCCGAATTAAAGAAGATTCAGGATATTATTGTGATTAACCCGCGCCTCGCTGAAGGTAGCAGAGTCTGCCCCCACCCCTCTCTGATTTTCTCAATAACTTGAAAACAATGATAGATATCAACGTAAACCTTTCAGTACCTTATGCTGCATCAATTATATGTCTTATTGCAATATTTCAATGCAAATGGTGGAGCGTTTTGGGAGATAATGACGTTTTAATCACGTCATGTCAAGCCATTTTTGGTGGAAAAACAATAAACGTTTGACAAATCGTAGAAAATCAAGTCTTGAAGCAAATTCCAAATAAAACCGTCGAAAGAAAGGAAATGACATATTGAAAATTGCTATCGCGGATTTGCAAAATTTTGAGTTTTGGACTCCCAAAAATAAGCATATATTTTTTTGTTGTAAGTTATTCGTCGTTGTTTTACAACATACAACACACTGTACTGTCTTAATTATGTGGGCGCCCTTGGCTACGAGGGCCCCTCTGATCCCATTTGCCCCCCCTAGGAGAAATTCTGCCTACGCCTCTGGATGTATCTTACCTTTTTTGGATGGATAATGACATGGAGGTTTGTTTAACCCTATTTGTAACAGGGGGGTCGGATTCCGCCCCCTCATGTTTTTTCGCAGATATCTCCAGAACGGCTGGGAGCAGGCCCATGAAATTTTGGGACTTTTCATAGAATTGAATAGCGCATTTGGAGTCAAAATTTTGAGTTCTTAATCTGAACAAAAGCGGTTCCAGAACACAGTTTTGGGTGGGTTCGGAGGCGTCATTTGGCGATAATACAGAAATACGACCTTCACGAGTTTCTTCCTAACTGCCTCAAGTATGAAAGCGTTACATCGGTTTACGGTGATTGCATCAAGTGCAAATTAGTTGATGTTAATGAAATATCATAAAAATTGCATGGCAGAGGCGGTTTCAGGGGCTTGAAAAGGGGGGGGGGGTTTCCAGGAAGAATTCAATGCTTGGCGGGACGCCAATAGAGTGATGTAAGGGACATTTATAGCTATCAAGATGTAAAAGATAGCTTCTACTTCTATTATTTGCATAATTTATTACATATAAAGTTTCAGGGGCGTGTGCAGGCACCTGAAAAGGGGGTGACTGTCATGTTGATGACGATATGCCAGCGATAACGGCGCAATAGACGTTTAGCTTATAATAATGTATGCACATATGAGGCCAGAAAAGGGAATAAAGTCATTTTTGGCAGAGGCGCGCTCAGGAATGGAAGAAAAGGGGTCATATTATTGCAAGGAAACTAAGAGGCATGGGCGTACAATGACATAACATACTGCAGTTTTCGAATGAAACACGCACCACAGGCTACTCTACGAACGATTATAAGATAATAGGCGAGTCCAGGTAGGGTAAAAAGGGGGGTAAGCAATATTAATTGAAGTTGTAGTGAAATAGTCACTGTTGACTAGTTAGTATCATAATAGCGGATAATATACTTATCAAAAGGTCTTGTGCCGCCCCAGTGTGGATCCTGGATACGCCTATGATGAAGTACAACAAGCAAAAAGGAACTATCTACGATCAGTAACATATTTATAGTGCTGGGTAGCAACTTGTCTGCGGTTAATATTTTTTACCAATTTGACCTCCATTTTTCACTAACCTGGTACCGTCTATGGCAAAAAAAATATGATTTATAACAGTCTTGTCTAATGTCACAATCACATACCATTTAATTTATCGAAAAAACAACATAAAAAATGGTTTTATTACGCATTTACTTCACCCCCATATTGAGTGACCTGCACCCGCCCATGATTTTTGAATTTTCAATCGTTACCATCATATATCAATTTCCAATTCAATCTCTATCGATTCCTATTAGTTGTGTCAAAATCGGTCGATAAACATGAAAGCTACGTTGGATCAAAAATACCACTAAAATGTGTCGTTTTTGGCCCCCTGTTGCCCCCCTATCCAAAGTGTATATGTTTTATTATTTAGAAATGTAGATCGTGTTGAGGGGAAGCAAACACCGTTTCATTTTTTTAATCGGACGGGTAGATCTCGAGATCTCCGGGGGGGGGGGGGGCGGAATCCGCCCCCCCCCCCCTGTTACAAATAGGGGTAGCCAGGAGCCTGTTACAAATAGGGTTAACCCGCGCACTGCAGGGGCTTTGCGCCGAACACGAACTACAGGGGGGTTGATTTCCGCCCCCCCTGAGATCTCAAAAACTACGCTACCTAGCGAGAAGCAGAAAACGGCATTTGATATCTTGATACATGTTCTATCGAAAGTATTTAATATTGTTTTAGGTCAGGTCAAAATTGAGATCACCAGAGGTCATCAAAGGCCAAATTTTCCAGTTTTTCCTGTTTGAGGACATCGCTCCAGAAATTCCCATATATCTCAGAAACTATGCTAGTTAGAAACAAACCGAAAAAAACAAACGCCAGCCAGTGAAATTTGTAATCGCTGAGGTGTCCTCAAATTTGATCTAAGGTCCATATTTGAGGCTCCAGAGGTCAAAAAAGGGAAAAATAAGTGTTTTTGCTAAATCGTTTTTCTCTAATAACTTTTTATGTAATACAGATAAAGAAAAACTGTTTACGCCATTGTGTTGATCTTATCAAGGAGTTTTGAATGATGTAGATGGTGACCTTTTTAAGTTAACTTAAACATTTTACCTCAGGTCAAGGTCAAGTGGTGACCCAAGTAAGGTATGTTGCATATGGGAAGACGTGTCTCGACGAGACAAACACATTGATGTCTGTTTCACTCCTCTATCTTCATTATGTCGGGAGTGATTGACAAAAAAGGGATGGTGACCTCGCATGACCTCAAATGACCCAATAGGGGTCACTGAACAAAACTTACACTTGGATCATCAAGAATATCCTATAATAACATGATCCATAAGTAATTGGACTAATATTATGCATATCCTAAGCATTTGTATATTTCCCCATTGACTTATTATGGGGAGGTTACGAAATTGACCTGACCTTAGGTCACCGATATACAAATTCCGAGATCAATGAATTTTAAGTACTTATGCCCTCATGACATCCTGTAAGTTTCAAACTGATCGGTGAAAAACTCTGGCTTTGGCACAACTGCAAACATTTTTGGAGGTGGGGTCACTTGACCTGGTCTGGTGACCTGACCTGAGATGACCCGATGCTATTTTTTGTCTCAAAGTGTGCGCAATTGATGTTCTGACAGGTGTGCGAAAACCCGGCGGCGCTGCGTGCCGCCGTTTTTTCGCTATCTTTGAAAAACCTGAGGGGGGGGGGGGGGGGGGATCAACCCCCTGCAGTGCGCGGGTTAACACACGATAGTGGCTGCATAAATTTGTTCATGATTATAATTAGAAATAAGACACATGCCTACCTATTTGTACCGTGATAATGCCCTACTTCTCTTTAATCCCAAAATACGCATAGCTACACATTGCACAACAACGCAACATTTGAAATTATTCCGTGCATGTTATTTTGCATGTTTTCAAAACGAGTTACTCATTTGGACAAATGACCTGGGTATCCTTATGTAGGAGTATTGTATCACTATTTAGGTGTTTTTTTACCATTAGTTTCGAATGGTTTCCACTGGTTGTTAGCCACTGGGTATACCACCACATGACAGTACCGTGGAGCCTGTGGCTCCTCGCGATATGAGACTACTGAGAACCGGCATCCTTATCGCTGAGGGGGAACGCTTTTGACATATATTAATCGATTGCCATATAAAGCAATGTGTGAGTGATTTTCCTTCACAAACTTATACGATTTCAGTATTTCACTATGGCATGCCAGTACCACTGTAATTCTCCGGTCGTTGCGCCGCGACGATGCCGGGCTGCGGACCGAGGCACAGATGTCGCGCGTCTGACGGCTCACTCAAAGCAGTCAGGTTCTATTCGGTTGACTTGGAGTGTCAGCGGTATACCATTCAGAGATCACGAATGAGCTAACATGCTGAGCTATCGACCTAGCCACACAATAACACATATGATTAGTCATATCACCTGTGCCTGCCCAGTGCTCAGCTCGGCGGATTTCCAGCACAGGTGGCAGGTTAGCGGCTGCCTTGTAGAGGGGGGTAATCTTTCCAGACGGTCACAGCGATACGCCGATACTTGTGTTCACATTGTGTAACCGCCGACAGGTGGCGCCACCTAGCTAGCAATGAGCTTCAATAGGTGGTGCTGGTGCTCGTATTCGTGCCACGCCGTCATAAGAGATGGCGTTCGCGGCTGGCCACGTTGAGCGGACCAGTCGGATGACACTTGTGGCGCTACGCATGTGTGTCAGACATAATGTACACATGGTGTCAGAATGTAATGTGAACAGAACGTGTCAAGGTCGTGTCCGCAAAGAGTAAGCTATTGACATGATTTGAATGCTTTGTATTTGAGTTGTGACCATGATGTATAACGAATGGGAGTTTTGTTTGTGCGTTTACTGATTCGTGTGTATTGTTATTTTCAGGTTTTACGTGTTAAATATAGCGGCATTACATACAAGGCGGCTTTCGTAGTAGTTCGATCGAGCCGTAGTTAATGCAATGGCTGCTACAGTAAAACTCTTCAGACAGGTCCTTTGGTAGTATAACTATTGGGACTGGACTTTTCCTAGTAAAACTGATTCCAATTTTAGTTTGAAGTATGAAAGTAAAACATAGTTTGTTACCTTTATCCTTGGTGATGGTATAGGGTTCATTCTGTAAATTTTCCCCTGTACTGTGACATTGTGTTTGGCCTGACAGATGGTGGTGGAGGTAAAATCAATGCATTTATTCCCACTAACTTACCTGAGCTTGTTGTTACCTCCACACTTGCATTGTTGATCATACATTGTTGTTGGTCGTGCATTGTTGGGCATACTTTGTCACCTCTGCTGATTGTTCTGAGTTAGGGCAACTTATTATTTTATGTTGAGTAGTTGCAAAGTTATTATTATTTTTAGTAGTGAAATTAAATCCTCCATTTTCCTCTGTGCCATATATTCCTATCTGATCCATGATGAGTGAGGAACAAAAGTTACTGTCTGGGAAAGGTAGAGAGCTCCGAGTTACTGAAAAGGGTAAAGTTATCAAGCTGCTCAGAAGGGAAAGTTGTATGGACAGTTGTTGAAGAAGTTGATGGTACGCGGCAGCTTGCTGGTTGAGTCAGTAGAACAAGAGGAAAATGATGAAGTCATCAGGAAGGACTTTGATGTTTGGAAGCATGATTATGTTGAGTTTGTCCAAGCATATGAAGTGCTCTGTTCTCTGATAGAAGATGAAGAAAGGGACAGCCTGCAGGAGAAGCATGTCAGAAATCTCACAGAGGTGAATGAGTTGAAAGGCAAGATGGAAGCCTACTTGTCTTCTGTTGGCATGGCTGAAGCCACTCGTGCTAGATCCAAAGCCAGTTCACGCTCAAGCCGCAGTGGTTCACGCTCAAGCCATATGTCACGTTCGAGCAGTGAAGTGAAGTCACAGGTTGTGCTGATGAGGCTGAAGATGCAGCAAGAAAGAGTTGAGCTGGAGGCGAGAGCTGCAATGAGCAACAAAAGGCTGCTTCTCAAGCAAAAGCAAGAACAACTGCTGCTGGAACAAGAAGAACTGGAGATTGAAACGGAAAGAAAGATCAATGAAGCAAAACTGGAAGTGGTTGACCAATTTGATCCAGATGGGAAAGAAGAAACAAGCTTCAAACCAGGTGTGCAAGATGCTGAAACTGATGCAGGGGCTATGACAAGTGGAGCAAATGGTGTCAGACCTGCACACATTAATGCCACATGTGTTGAAGCTGCCCATGTTGAGACAGCCAATCCTCAAGCCGAAGATGAAAGGTTCAAAACTGAAGACATGCTACACAGACTGACAGATCTGCTCGCTAAGCGGCACAATGGTAGCAAGCTCTCAACACTGGAACCAGCCATCTTCAGAGGCAATGTGGAAAAGTTTCCCATGTGGCTCAAGTCGTTTGAGACATATATTAAGCATCAGACAAGCTCTCCCATTGAAAGACTCCACTTCCTGGGAAAGTACACAGCGGGTGAGGCTAAGACTGCCATCCTGGGTCTGCTACACCTGAGAACAGACAAAGCGTACTGGCAGGCCAAAGAAATACTCACTGACAGGTTTGGAAATGACTTTGTTGTGTCAAATGCATACCGCATGAATATCAGAGACTGGCCTGCGATCAGAAGTGGAGACGGTCGTGCTCTCAGAGACTTCGCTGACTTCCTGGAGCACTGCCAAGCTGCGGCAGCAAGTTCTCTCCAGCATCTAAGGATTCTGGATGACTACCTGGAGATCCAAACGATAGTGAGGAAGTTACCGAAGTACATGGTGGACAGATGGAAGAGACAAGTTGACAAGTGGCTCTACAGTAGAGAAGGTGGCGCTACAGGGAGGCATCCAACCTTCTCAGAGTTTGTTTGCTTTGTCAGTGTTGAAACAAGGATAGCCTGTGGACCAGTAGATGCACCCTCACATGAAGAGAAGAGAGCTGCTCCACACAGGGTGACCCAAGGCAAGGCCAGGACTTTCATGTCCTCAACTGAGGTGGAGAAGAAGGTCAATGCAGGACCTCAAGAGCACACAAGAAGAACCCTAACTTGTGTGCTGTGTCAAAAACAGCATGGGATCAAGGATTGTGGCACATTCAAGAGGATGACTGTTGGTGAACGGAACAACAAGGTGAACCAGCTGGGCCTGTGTAGAGGTTGCCTGAGGAGAGGACACAGGTGGAAGGAATGTCAGTCAAAAGCCAAGTGTGATGAATGTGGCAGATGGCATCCCACAGTGCTGCATGATGAATCGCTCCTCAGAAGAGTGGTGACACACACAAGATGTCAGACCGAAGAGAACTGACAGTGCGCCGCAGGCTACATCCTTCCGCGTGGGATCTGTGGCAGGTGCTGAAGGAGAAAGCTGCTCTCACTCACTGGTTCTGCCTGTACTGCTGAGTCACGCCAGCAACCCTAAACATAAACTGCTAGTGTATGCCCTACTTGATGCTCAGTCAGATGCATGTTTTGTGTCTGAGTCAGCCTGTGACACTCTGAATGTGGCAGGAAGAGCTACGAAGCTGGAGCTGAGCACCATGGCAGGCAGGTCCACCATCGACAGTCAAGCGGTTGAAGGTCTGGTGATCCAGCCGCTGACAGAAGATGAGGTCATCAAGCTGCCATCAACGTACAATCGCCCTGAGATCCCGTGCTCTAAGAGAAGCATCCCCAAGAAAGAGACAGTCCTGAAGTGGAAGCACTTGGAAGGGATGGCTGACAAGATGCCAGTGTTCTTCCAAGATGCACAAGTGGCTTTGCTTCTGGGCACGAACTGCTCGCGCGCAATCAAGCCGCTGGAGGTTGTCTGTGGTGAAGACGACGAACCCTGGACAGTGAGAACACACTTGGGGTGGGGCATCGTTGGTTGTCTCGACGGAAGCAGCGGAGCAGAAGGAATGTGTCATCTGGTGAACACTGGTGATTGACATCAGAGACGGTGTCACTTCGCCTTCAAGTCACAGGTGCGTGAAGTGAGCCCGCTCCAAGTGATGAAAGTGCTTGAATCAGACTTTCAAGAGACCAGACACGAGAGCAAGAAGGGATTGTCGATCCAGGATCAGCAGTTCGTGAAGAAGATGTCAGATGGCATCCGGCAGCGAGAAGACGGACATTTTCAGATGCCGCTTCCACTGAAGAGCGACAAGATGTCTCTGCCGAACAACAAAACTGTGGCGATGCAAAGACTGAAAGGCCGGAAATCGAAGCTGGTGAGAAATTAGTCCTATCGCCACGACTACACTGGGTTCATGGAAGCGACTCTGACCAAGGGGTACGCAGAGGAGGTTCCCACTGACGAACTGAAGCTCAACAACGGCAGGGTATGGTACATCCCTCACCATGGAGTCTACCACCCGCAGAAACCCGACAAGATCCGTGTCGTCTTCGACTGCAGTGCCGAGTTCAAGGGTCATGTCTTGAACAGTCATCTCTTGCAGGGCCCTGACATGGCGAACAGTCTCACTGGAATCCTGTGTCGCTTCCGCAAGCAGCCTGTGGCGATCTCCTGTGACTTGGAAGCGATGTTCAACCAGGTGGGTGTGGACGCCAGAGATCGCGACCTCATCAGGCTCCTGTGGTGGAAGGACGGCGATTTGGAGAAAGACCCAAGTGAGTACAGGATGAAGACTCACCTTTTCGGTGCAACATCTTCACCTGCGTGCGCAATGTTTGCGCTGAGAGCTGCAGCCGACGGCTATCGTGACAGTAAGGAAAAGGAAGCAGCTGACTTCGTGAAAAACGACTTCTATATCGACGACGGCCTCACCGCTGTTCAAGATGTTAAGACAGCAGTCAGCTTGATTGCTGCGACCAGAAGGCTGTGTGCAGATGGAGGCTTCAGGGTTCACAAGGTCGTCTCCAACAGCATCGATGTTGTGAAGTCTGTGCCGGCGGAGAGTCGCTGTGCAGGACTGCAGAGTCTGGATGTGGGCTCAAGTAGTCTCCCCGTTCAACGGACGTTGGGAGTGGAGTGGAACGCAGAAACAGACATGTTCTCCATCCGGGTGAGGCCAAGAGCCAGGCAAGCGAACAGGAGAGGTATCTTGTCAGTTGTCAGTTCTGCGTTTGACCCGCTGGGCCTGGTCTCTCCTTTCGTTCTGAAGGGCAAGCTGATCCTGAGGGAGCTGTGCCGCGAGGGACTTGGATGGGATGAGCCAATACCAAGTGACGTGGCCAGAGCGTGGGAAGAGTGGCCAGCAAGCATGGTGGCCTTGCAGAACGTCAGCGTTCCGCGATGCTACGTGCAAGGTGGGCTGCAAAACAAGATGACAGTCGAGTTGCATCATTTTTCTGATGCCAGTTCAGTCGGTTACGGATAGTGTAGCTACCTGAGGACAGTAGACAGCGGCGGGCTGGTGAACTGTTCACTGGTGATGAGTAAGTCTCGTGTGGCGCCGACCAAGCCGTTAACCGTACCGAGGCTTGAACTAACAGCTGCTGTGCTCTCCGTGAAGATCAGTCGTTTTCTTCTAGATGAGCTGAGACTGCCAAACGTGAAATAATTATTTTGGACTGACAGCAAGATAGTATTAGGGTACATCTCAAACGAAGCAAGACGGTTCCACGTCTATGTGGCAAACCGCGTACAGGAGATACGTGACCATACAGAACCTAGTCAGTGGAGACACGTAGTGACGGAGGAAAACCCTGCAGATCTCGCCTCTCGAGGAGTGAAAGCAGACGAGCTCGTGGGGAATGATCTGTGGTGGCATGGTCCGTCATTCCTGACAAGTGTAACTCTTCCAGAGAACGAGAAGCATCATGAGGTTGGAGATGGCGATCCTGAGGTCAAGAAGTCGGCTTCTGTCTTCAGCTTCACTGCGACAAAGCGAGAGAAGTTTGCTGAGTTACCAGAAGGTTAGAGTACTTCTCGGACTGGAGAAGGGTGAAGCGAGCGGTAGCAAGATGCATCTTGTACGTGAAGAAGCTTCGTCACCGCGTGATGATGAAGAGAGGCACAGTGCAGACTGAGAAAGCGCCAAGACTGCAGGTCAAAGTCGAGGACCTGACGGAAGCAGAGAAGATCATTCTCAGAGCGCTGCAAGAAAAGGAACTGCACGTTGAAGCTGACAGCGCTGCACGAACAGAGCAACCGATAAAAGGGAGAAAACCAGGACTACAGAGCAGCCTGGTTACCAGAGAGCTCTCTCGCCTCGATCTCATGGTGAGAGATGGGCTGGTTTGTGTTGGAGGAAGGCTTCGAAGAGGTAGCTTTCCGGAGCAAGAGGTGCACCCGGTGATCCTCCTCAACAAGAGCCATGTGACCTCACTGATCATCAAGCATTGTCACGAGAAGGTTGGACATGCTGGACGCGGGCTCACGCTTGCACGTCTGAGATCATGCGGCTACTGGGTCATCGGAGGAAGACGTTCCGTGTCACGTCTCATCCTGCGATGTGTGAACTGCAAGAAGCTCCGGGGTCAAGTCTTGAAGCAGAAGATGGCCGACCTTCCAGCCGACAGACTGCAACCCGCTGCGCCGTTCACCTTCTCAGGCGTGGACCTGTTTGGTCCATTCTACGTACAGGAGCGGCGGAGCGAAGTAAAGAGGTGGGGCGTTCTCTTTACATGCATGTCGTCGAGAGCAGTGCTTATCGAGACTACTAACTCCCTATCAACGGATTCTTTTTTGAATGCCTACCGACGATTTGTGAGCCGGAGAGGCCCTGTGAGAGTACTGCGGTGCGACAGGGGCACAAACTTCGTTGGTGGGAAGAGAGCTCTGGAGGAGGCGTTAGCTGAGATGGACAGTGACAAAATACGGAGAGAATTGTTGAAAGAGGACTGTGACTGGGTGAGCTTTGAGATGAACTTCCCATCCGCCAGTTACATGGGTGGCGTTTGGGAGCGGATGATTCGCTCCGCCAGGGCTGTCCTGGGTGGTCTAGTTGAAGAATGCCGGCAAGCGCGACTAAACGATGAGCTCCTGCGAACTCTTCTGTGTGAAGTCGAGGCGATCGTGAACAGCAGGCCGCTCACTTCCTTTGACATGAGTCCCGATGACCCTCACCCAATCTCGCCCATGAACCTACTAACACAGAAAAGTAGTGTAGTTTTGTCTCCGCCGGGTGCCTTTCAGAGAGGCGACATCTACTGTCGTCGACGCTGGCGACGAGTCCAGTACCTGGCGAACCAGTTCTGGCGGCACTGGCGCTCGGACTTCCTCCCGAGCCTCCAGGAGAGGAGGAAATGGACGACGGAGTACGACAATATCGAGCCGGACAACGTCGTGCTTGTCGGGGACGACGCTCCCCGCTGCCGGTGGCTGCTGGGGCGCGTTATTCAGGTGCATCCTTCCGGCGACGGACTCGTCCGGAAGGTCACCGTTCGCACCAAGGACGGGACGTATGATCGTCCCATACAGAAGCTGGTGCGGTTACTCCCGTAGAGGGAACCTGTTCCTCGCTGGCGTGCCCGGCGTGGACAGGAGTGGACATCGTCGAGGTGTGGACTTGCTGCAGCGAGCAAGTGAGCATCTCAGACGCGCCGGCGGTCAGCTTCGTGGTGACGGGCGGCGCACGGCTGCGGGCTTCGTGGTGCCGGACGGTGCTTGGCGCCTGACTTCGTGGCGCCAGACAGTGCGCAGTTGGCCGGTACTGTGTCGCCAGATGGAGCGCGGTGAGCCTGCTTCGTGGCGCCAGACAGTGGGTGATTGGCCGGTATTGTGGCGCCATATAGTGCGCAGTCAGAACCGGCTTCGTGGCATCAGACTGTGATCGGTGAGTCGGTATCCCGGAGCCAGGCAGTACGAGGCGGTTGTGCTTCAGTATAAGTGTCGCGTGTAACTCCATTGATATGGTGTAAATTTGTGTTAAATTTACAGGGGGAATGTAACCGCCGACAGGTGGCGCCACCTAGCTAGCAATGAGCTTCAATAGGTGGTGCTGGTGCTCGTATTCGTGCCACGCCGTGATAAGAGATGGCGTTCGCGGCTGGCCACGTTGAGCGGACCAGTCGGATGACACTTGTGGCGCTACGCATGTGTGTCAGACATAATGTACACATGGTGTCAGAATGTAATGTGAACAGAACGTGTCAAGGTCGTGTCCGCAAAGAGTAAGCTATTGACATGATTTGAATGCTTTGTATTTGAGTTGTGACCATGATGTATAACGAATGGGAGTTTTGTTTGTGCGTTTACTGATTCGTGTTTATTGTTATTTTCAGGTTTTACGTGTTAAATATAGCGGCATCCCATACAAGGCGGTTTTCGTAGTAGTTCGATCGAGCCGTAGTTAATGCAATGGCTGCTACACATTGCTCCATTTGCATCTGCACGCAGGGCTGGTAAAATGCCCCGTGCTGCTGGACCACGTCGGAGGACACATTTTTTGGTCTTGCTATGTTGACAAATTTTGCATCACAAATGATCCATCAGAGTTGCCACATGCTGCTTTCTTGCATGCAGACTTGTAAACGATTATTTTTTTAAATAATCGATTCATCAGTGATTCCCGTGAAACTTCAATGATTCGATTCTGATTTACACTACCATTCAGCGTAAAGTGAATCGATTCACCAATGATCAACGGCTCAGCGCAATGATTCAACTCTGCTTCTGATTCTGATTCTGATTCTGATTCTGATTCTGATTCTGATTCTGATTCTGATTCTGATTCTGATTCTGATTCTGATTCTGATTCTGATTCTGATTCTGATTCTGATTCTGATTCTGATTCTGATTCTGATTCTGATTCTGATTCTGATTCTGATTCTGATTCTGATTCTGATTCTGATTCTGATTCTGATTCTGATTCACGCGCAATTATTGATTAAATATTGCAATATTTCTTATTGATGATGATTGGGGTTTAGGGGAGCTGCAACTGTCCATGGTTATGTGGCACTGATATGAATAATGAAGATAATAAGCATAATATTTTACCAAATGAATGGCAGCTTGACCTCTGCGCCAGGAGCATTGAGCAAAGGCAATCCACTATGCAGGTACAGCTTCAGGTAACGACTGCTCTTGTTAAAGCCTAAAGGCAAGCAGGTGACATAAAGTCGATTGCGCGGAGTGCTGTTATCTACAGTTTTAGGGTGGGCCGTAAAAGCCTGCTGAGTACCGCATCTTAAAAGCCTGGAGCGCTTGCTTCCAACTTTGCAATTGAAAAAACTTCGTTTAGGGACATTCATATGCTTAGTGTGAATGTATTCAGGCGCAGATATAGGGGAGGGGCGCTTCCCCCCCCCCCCCCCCCCTGAGCCGGGTTGCGCCCATGTATCCCCACCAAGTGCGCCCGTAGGGCGCAACTTTTTGTATGACGCTCCCCCTGACCGAAATCCTGTATCCGCGCCTGGTATTTACAACTCAACATTGAGTGCTCCTTCCACTTTCCAGCCTGAATTCATAACTCCATTTGTTGGCCCCGTCGACATACTCACTCTCACGCGCTCACTCACTTTCACATACTCACACTCACTCTCGCGGAGGTCTCACCGCGACCTGTTCTGGAGTCGGCAGTGTGTCGGCACCGGGCTGACTCAAAGCGACAATGGCTACGAAAATGATCATATGGGCTGGGTCCCATGATCAGTCATTACTCATTCTGTTACATTTCTCCTAAAGTGAAAAGGTCTACGTATATTTCATAAAAACAAAGGAGATAAAATTGTTCTGATATATTTGTTAGTTTCGATATCATTTCAAGTCGTTTACTCTCAACTGTATCTAGTTCGGTTGTTAAAGTTGCTCGTTGTTGACATATAAGTACGAGATATTTCCGTGAAATTCTCTAGTCCATGAAATAGCGAATACAAGCTTGCTTGTCATAGCCATAGCAAGCAAACCAAGCTTTGCTAAATCACCCTACAGCCATGGGCGGTGGCGGCGGCGGAGGCGGCGGGAATGGGGAGACGTGTCCCCCAACACTTTCGGTTTTGACATTACGCCTATGGGCATTGCATTGAAAGAATCGACTTCAAAGTGCCTCCGTCCCCCCAACTTTCGGAAGAAGGCGCAGCCCTTGCCTACAGCTCTCATCTGAAATAAAACATTGCGAAATATGGTTACTGAATATCTTCTTTGGTGAAAATATGTGGGAATGACTACACTACCGATACTTTTGTATTGTCGTCTCAGTTACTCTAACCACATATGATAAGGTCTGGTTCCCACTTAGTTTTCAGTAAAGCCGCGCACGACAGGTGGCGGTATACCGCTCACGCTCCGACTAGAGCGACATCTAGGGCGGCGCTGCGAATCACTGCCTGGTGGACACACCACTAGGTGCTCCCAACCCACTCTGCGGTCGGAACCGAGACGCAAGGCGTCCTCTATCACCCTGGGCAGAGCGAGCTGCGGCACCAGCCGCACTCACGGCCCATCGCCAGGCGCGCGGACACTGCAGGTCTGGCACTGGCACCAATTTGCGATTCGGGGCGATGGCTACTCTCCTCTTTTTCCGGAGGATGATTGCTTTTATTCAGCATAGTGTCAGCCCGAGTTCGACGGTTGTGAGTTGCTCCCTGCGGGATGTGTTTTGTATGCGCGTGTTATTAGGGATTCCACATCGCCGCAGCCAAAACGGAAGTCGTATACCTACCTGCATAGTCTATAGCGAAAATAGCTGCTCCTAGAGCCAGGTAATATGTCGTCATCAATCATTGATCAATGCATCAACTTTTACGAATTTCGAATATATTTTTTTTAGCAAAAAAATGGGGGGGGGGGGGGGGGGGAAATATGGAACTAAAATTACAAAGCTTTTGATAGTGCAGAAACGAGCGATGTGTTCACCCCTGTAGCTCGGTGGGAGAGCGCTGGGCTTCTGACCCCTCCTGGTAGTGTCAGCCTGAGTTCGAGTCAAAGCCAAAGCCTACATTGTCAAAGCCTTGTACTCCTCTAAAACGTTATAACTTAAGACTAGCATACACTGACAAAAAATGATAACCTGGACTAGTCTTCCTTCGAGAGCCTCACCGGCGCTCGACCGGCAGACACCTCTACCACCACAGGACCCTCTAAAGCATGGGTGGAGAATCGTTTCAAAAGTTGGTGTGGCCGGCGCACTGGTGGATCCAGCCTCTCTCCGTGGGAAGGAGGGAGGGGGCATCTTTTTGTGGCAAAAAGGTACCCACATTTTTTTTCCCGCGGATTTGGGCCGGTCACCTTATTTTCGTATTGGAGCTTAAGAAAGAAATTCACTTCAAATTCTTAAAAAAATGTGATTTATTTTCTGCCGAAAAAACTTCTTCTTTTTTTGGGGGGTCAAAAACACAAAATTTCGAAATTCGGAGATAACCATTTTGAAGACATTCATTTCATTTAATCTCCTTTCCTTTCTTTTTACGTTTTTGTGTGCAATTTGCTTCAAAACTCTATTTGCGGCGTGTGCAGGTCACTCAATATGGGGGTGAAGTAAATGCGTAATAAAACCATTTTTATGTTGTTTTTTTGATAAATGAAATGGTATGTGATTGTGACATTAGACAAAACAGTTATAAATAATATGCTTTGCCATAGGCGGTACCAGGTTAGTGAAAAAGGGAGGTCAAATTGGGAAAAAATATTAACCGCAGACAAGTTGCTACCCAGCACTATAAATGTTACTGATCGTAGATAGTTCCTTTTTGCATGTTGTACTTCATCATAGGCGTATCCAGGATCCAAACTGGGGCGGTGCAAGACCTTTTGATAAGTATATTATCCGCTATTATGATACTAACTAGTCAACAGTGACTATTTCACTTACAACTTCAATTAACATTGCTTACCCCCTTTTTACCCTACCTGGACTCGCCTATTGTCCTATAATCGTTCGTAGAGTAGCCTGTGGTGCGCGTTTCATCCGAAAACTGCAGTATGTTATGTCATTGTACGCCCATGCCTCTTAGTTTCCTTGAAATAATATGACCCCTTTTTTCCATTCCTGAGCGCGCCTCTGCAAAAAATGACTTTATCCCTTTTTCTGGCCTCATATGTGCATATATCATTATAAGCTAAACGTCTATTGCGCCGTTATCGCTGGCATATCGTCATCACCATGTCAGTCACCCCCCTTTTCATGTGCCTGAACACGCCCCTGAAAGTCTATATGTAATAAATTATGCAAATAATGGAAGCAGAAGCTATCTTTTACATCTTGATAGCTATAAATGTCCCTTACATCGCTCTATTGGCTTCCCGCCAAGCATTGAATAATTCCTGGAACCCCCCCCCCCCCTTTCAAGCCCCTGAAACCGCCTCTGCCATGCAATTTTTATGATATTTCAATAACATCAACTAATTTGCACTTGTTGCAATCACCGTAAACCGATGTAACTCCTTCATACTTGAGGAAGTTAGGAAGAAACCGTGAAGATCGCATTTCCGTATTTTCGCCAAATGTCGCCTCCGAACCCCCCCCCCAAAAAAAAACTGTGCCCTGGAACCGCCTCTGTTCAGGTTAAGAACTCAAAATTTTAACTCCAAATGCGGTATTCAATTCTATGAAAAGTCCCAAAATTTCATGGGCCTGCTCCCAGCCGTTCTGGAGATATCTGCGAAAAACATGAGGGGGGGGCGGAATCCGCCCACCCCCTGTTACAAATAGGGTTAAGTGTCACCGGGTCAGTGTGTTAAGGGTTAAGTGTGCTGGAATTGCATCAGGTGCGCTGTTTTGTCTATCATTGAAAGAAATGGATACATACAAACTTCCAATTAAATCACTCGAAAAAAACTTCCGTTTTCATGAAATTTTCTTCTAAGATCATTGTTTTTCACGTTCAGTGCAGGGAACCGCTACATCGGACAACTGATTTACGCCAGGCGCTCGCTGCGCTGCGGCACTACGGGGGCGGGGGGTGGGGGGGGGGGGGGGGTCTCGTAGACAACTGACGTTCGTTTTCCGGGTGTGGTAGGAAAAAATTGTTTAAAAAAAATCGAACCTGACCTAACCTTTAGGCAGTAATTACAGGGGTGGGTGGAATCTGCCCCTGACGGATTTTCGCCATAACTCAAAAACCATAATAGATATCGACATGAAGCTTACAGTACCTTATGCTGCATCAACTACACGTCTTCCTATAATATTTCACTGAAATGCATTCAGTACTTTGGGAGATAATTAGGTTTTAATGCCGCAGCGCAGCGAGCGCCTGGCGTAAACCAGTTGTCCGATGTATATACGCGAACGCGCGGGGGTCATACTGGTATTGAATGTCCCTCCCAGATTCCTCTGGGGGAGGGGGGGGGGGGGGCATTTGCCCCTGATGCCCCCCCCCCTGGATCCGCCAGTGGGCCGACGGCTGCTGGCCTCTAGCCGGTTGCCGCCAGTGACGTCATCCGGAGGTCCGCCGAGTTTAAGGTCAAATGGCTTGTGTCCTTACCTGGTTAAGGACACGAGCTATTTCTTGTTTTTAACTGAGCCGGTTAAGGACACGGAGCCTTGTTTTTTACACCGGTCATATAATACCTTTACTTTGGAAACACTTTGGAGAGAAACTTTACTATTTTTGGTTTTCCTTTATTCCCTGCACAAATTTTCGCTTTGTTTTCTGCACACAAAAAAAAAATATATAGTACTTGATAATAGTTATAATGGGACAAAATTAATGGAACAGCCAGAATGTCCACTTCCACCACCAAAATGAACACTCTCCCCACCAGGCTAACCCTCGCCCTACGGGAGCTTTGTTCACATTCGCCCTACGGGGGGGGGGGGGGGGGGGGGCTGACAGGCCCCCCTGTTAACTTCCAAACCAAGCAACTTAGAGCAATGCAGTAAGAACCAGCATGTTGCCTGTCATGAGAGGAATCTAACAGTATGCGATTTTAGGTTTCAGGCCAACGGGTGACCTTCCAGGTCAAGTGAATGACCTCGGAGTTACCACGTCCAGAACAGCAATTTTGCTCTTCAGAAAACCTCAAAATGAGAAATTGATAAATGTAAATAAAAAGGCATGTTCCTAGACCAGTTTGGCTCAGCAATACAAAAAAGGTAATCATTTGTTCGTATCTTGTCCAAAAATGTCAAAAAAAGTTATAAAAAATGACGTCATCAGTTTCTTACACTTAGGAAGCCATCACTCAGTCTAAAATAAAGATATTGCTTTGAAATTTGGTATGGGTATTGCCCATACTCAGTTGTCTCACATATATTCCGGTTTTTCTAATATCTTTGAAAATTTTGATTTTGTGGGGATTAAACAAAATTAGGGGTCAAAAACCCAAAATTTTGCAAATCAAAGAAAATGCCATTTTGCATCTTTGGTGAATTGCGTTTGCAATTTACTTTAAAACTCTGTTTTCCACGATTTGTCAAATATTTCTCATTTTTACCAAACATGACGTCATCAAAACATTATTATCACCCAAACTACTTGATCAATTTCAATTAAATTTTTACAGCCTACGTATAATTGTTGTAAACTCAGCTACTAAAAATTTCAGCAAGATGCACTCCCATGTGTCAAAGTTATTTAAGAAAAACCTCAGGGGGCCTGTCAGGCCACCCCCCCGTAGGGCGAGGGTTAATACACACGCCAGAATGGCCCAAGCCACCTCCAAAAAGGCCAATCCACCACCAAAAAGACGAATCCACCACCGACGATGCCAGATGGAACATGGAATACAGAAACCCGACTAAACGGGATGAACAGGATCAGGGCGCCGGCGAAAGACTGAACAATCACCAAAATGAATAACAAAAGCAACTTGCCGGTCAAAGA
Organism: Chirona hameri; assembly: GCA_036785665.1. Taxonomy (NCBI): domain Eukaryota; kingdom Metazoa; phylum Arthropoda; class Thecostraca; order Balanomorpha; family Balanidae; genus Chirona; species Chirona hameri. The sequence continues at coordinate 185,463 of JAXIVJ010000256.1, read as the reverse complement.
CATGCCAGAAAGACATGCAAATGAAAACTAAAGCCGGACCACGTCGGATCGAATGGTGAAGACCCCGCCCAAATCGGTCACATAGGTTCGGAGCATGACGTCGTCAACGATTTTTGGCGGTTTTGGTCAAATTTGGTCCACTTATATTGGACTAAAGTGGATAAAAATCAACACGGCACCGTTTTGGACCACGCCGGATCGAATGGTGAAGTCCCTGCCCAAATCAGTTCCATAGGTTAGGAGCATGACGTCGTCGGCAACGATATTTGGTAGTTTTGGTCCAATTTGGTCCACTTAGATTGGACCAAAGTGAATACAACTCAAAACGGCACCATTTTGGACCACGCCGGATCGAATGATGAAGACCCCGCCCAAATCGGTCCGGGCATAGGTTCTGAGCATGACGCCGTCGGCAAATTGGTACGGGCCAATTCGGGTCCAATTTGGTCCACTTAGACTGGACCAAAGTGGATTAAACTCTAAACGGCACGCATTCCGACCAGTCGAAATCGACTGGCGAAGAAATCAAGTAGACTGGTCCCATAGTTGCGGGCATTACATCGTCGGCTTATCTGGTGTTTTTTTTTTTTTAGGCCCTCCCATTTCAATAGCGGCGGGACCCGTACTTGTCAGTTGTCACGACGCTATCTGGTTTGACAGTTTGGTTTATAATATAATCTTGTTTAGCCGACGAGGTCAAATATACTAATTTCTGGTTTATGTATACCTCCCTACTAGATTTTGGTCTTCGGTCTTGGTGATTTGGTGGTAATTAGTCAATCAGGCTGTGAGTGTCCTTTTTGGACATTTCTTCTTCCATCTGGATACTCAAGTGGACGTTACGGCTGCAGGATGTTCTATATTGGTGGCGGAAGCATCCCATTTGGTGGTGGAATTGTCCAAATTGGTGGCATTAATCTATTTGGCTATGGGGTGTCCATTTTGGCGGCGTTTTGTCAATTTTGGTGGCGAGTTGCCTTTTTGGTGTTGTTATGCCGGTTTTAGCCATTTATAATACACTTCTCTTGGCGCAAGAAAGACGAAATATTTCATTGCTATTGGTACGTGTGCAAACATCTAAGATTGAAGGGACTAAGATGCACACAAATATGCATTATTTTATATTATATGTAAAAATGTATGTATTATTGTAAAATGTATGGGTAACTTATGAACTAAGGGGATATTTATGTAATGCTTTGCTTGAATATCATTGTCTTATGTACCAATGTGAGGTTTTGGGAAATCTTTTGTGCCTGATATAAATTGATACCTTAGTATATGAGTAGGAGTTTGAAGGCTTCTTGAATGAAACTGATAATATTGTTGGGATGGTAGATACATTTTGTTACTAACTGTGCATTTTTAATTCGATTTATGTTCTGTGATCTATTGCTGTATTTAGGAAATATTTGTGTTGCCATGTGCTTTGTTGCTTGATATTGTTTTGTCAGGCTTGTATTAAGTTACTTGTTCCATTTTTAGTTTGTAAGACTAGCTCCCATTACTGAATGGCAATTTTAATATAAGTACTTACCTTTAGGTGTCAATATACATTTTACCTATAACAATGTGTGTTTGATTGTTTCATAAATTTGGTTGTCAGGCTTGCATTATGCTATTTTTTACATTTTTGACCAGTAACTCATAAAATGTCACATTCAAAACTAAAAATCAAGTCAGGAAGTTGGTGTGGCACTGCCACACCAACTTTTAAGATGGTGTGGCCATGGCCATACCCGCCATACCGCATTCTCCGCCCATGCTCTAAAGGCCAGCAGAGAGCCATCTACAGATCGGCTGGGGCCTCTAAAGGCCGGCAGATGTCCATCTTCAGATTGGCAGGGCGATCTACATCTCGCCAGGGTCCTCTAAAGGCCGGCAGAGGGCCCTCTCCAGATCGGCAGGGACCCTCTACAGATCGGCAGGGCCCTACAAATGCCGGCGGAGAGCCCTCTACAACCGGAAAGGGCCCTCTAACCCTATTTGTAACAGGGGGGGGGGGGGGGGGCGGATTCCGCCCCCCTCATGTTTTTCGCAGATATCTCAAGAACGGCTGGGAGCAGGCCCATTAAATTGTGGGACTTTTCATAGAATTGCATACCGCATTTGGAGTCAAAATTTTGAGTTCTTAACCTGAACAGAGGCGGTTCCAGGGACCAGTTTTGGGTGGGTTCGGAGGCGACATTTGGCGATAATACGGAAATGCGATCTTCACGGTTTCTTCCTAACTGCCTGAAGTATACAGGAGTTACATCGGTTTACGGTGATTGCAACAAGTGCAAATTAGTTGATGTTAATGAAATATCATAAAAATTGCATGGCAGAGGCGGTTTCAGGGGCTTGAAAGGGGGGGGGGGGGGTTCCAGGAAGTATTCAATGCTTGGTGGGAAGCAAATAGAGCGATGTAAGGGGCATATATAGCTATCAAGATGTAAAAGATAGCTTCTGCTTCCATTATTTGCATAATTTATTACATATAGAGTTTCAGGGGCGTGTTCAGGCACATGAAAAGGGGGGTGACTGGCATGGAGATGACGATATGCCAGCGATAACGGCGCAATAGACGTTTAGCTTATAATGATATATGCACATATGAGGCCAGAAAAGGGAATAAAGGTCAATAATAAAGGGAATAAAGGTCCTACAGGGTCAACCGAGGTCATCCGAGGTCACCAACAGTCTTATAGCCATAACTCTTGACATAATAACGATAGAGAAGTGAAACCGAAACCAATGTGTTTGTCTCGTCACGGCACGTCTTCCCATATGCAACACGACCTACTTGGGTCACCACTTGACCTTGACATGAGGTCACATTTTTAAGTTGACCTAACCTGGTCAACCTTAATATGAGTCGAAGCGCCTTGATGAGACAAACACGTGGCGTCAAAATTATTGCCTTGTCTTTTTTAGGTAAAAAGCTATTCGTGATAAACCGTTTTGTAAACAAAAATATCCTTTTGACATTTGATGAGCTCTGGAACAAATTAATACATCACCCACTGGTAACTTGTCCGTTTGCAGGATATTGTAGATCACAATATCCTGCAAACGGCCAGTTTGCGAAAGTCACTCTTCCATTCAGCCAAATCTGCGCCGCTCAGCTGTTCCTCCCAAGCATACTTAAGTGCCCAAAGTCTTTGAATAAGGATCTTCGCCTTTAAAGTAAATGGAGAAACAATTCCGAGTGGGTCAAACACTGACGCCATACCTTGCAGAATTCCTCGCCTTGTCATGGAGGTCACATTTACTTGAGAATGAATGCCTATTACATCTTTAGACGGAATCCAAACACAGCCCAAAGCGCGTTGCTGTTACGTGCCTATTCCTACTGACTCCAGGTCGGGATGGGCGCGCTCCGTAATATCAATATTTTCCAGAACTGGAACGTTATTGCTCATCCATTTGGTAGGCCAAAATTCTCCGCGAGCCACACGTTTTGTCACCTCCCTTTGCATCGTTATCGCCGCTGGAACATCAGGCTCTTATCTAAAGAAATAATCCATGTCAAGATTATGTTTAACGTCAAAACGGCAGCGTTCGAAACTGACGTTCCCTCACCATGATCTGCAGCGGCTCTGCGTACCACGTAGTTGGCAATGGCGGGACACACTTCATACCAAACCTCACCATGATCTCCAGCGGCTCTGCGTACCACGTAGTTGGCAATGGCGGGACACACTTCATACCAAACCTCACCATGATCTCCAGCGGCTCTGCGTACCACGTAGTTGGCAATGGCGGGACACACTTCATACCAAACCTCACCATGATCTCCAGCGGCTCTGCGTACCACGTAGTTGGCAATGGCGGGACACACTTCATACCAAACCTCACCATGATCTCCAGCGGCTCTGCGTACCACGTAGTTGGCAATGGCGGGACACACTTCATACCAAACCTCACCATGATCTCCAGCGGCTCTGCGTACCACGTAGTTGGCAATGGCGGGACACACTTCATACCAAACCTCACCATGATCTCCAGCGGCTCTGCGTACCACGTAGTTGGCAATGGCGGGACACACTTCATACCAAACCTCACCATGATCTTCAGCGGCTCTGCGTACCACGTAGTTGGCAATGGCGGGACACACTTCATACCAAACCTCACCATGATCTCCAGCGGCTCTGCGTACCACGTAGTTGGCAATGGCGGGACACACTTCATACCAAACCTCACCATGATCTCCAGCGGCTCTGCGTACCACGTAGTTGGCAATGGCGGGACACACTTCATACCAAACCTCACCATGATCTCCAGCGGCTCTGCGTACCACGTAGTTGGCAATGGCGGGACACACTTCATACCAAACCTCACCATGATCTCCAGCGGCTCTGCGTACCACGTAGTTGGCAATGGCGGGACACACTTCATACCAAACCTCACCATGATCTCCAGCGGCTCTGCGTACCACGTAGTTGGCAATGGCGGGACACACTTCATACCAAACCTCACCATGATCTCCAGCGGCTCTGCGTACCACGTAGTTGGCAATGGCGGGACACACTTCATACCAAACCTCACCATGATCTCCAGCGGCTCTGCGTACCACGTAGTTGGCAATGGCGGGACACACTTCATACCAAACCTCACCATGATCTCCAGCGGCTCTGCGTACCACGTAGTTGGCAATGGCGGGACACACTTCATACCAAACCTCACCATGATCTCCAGCGGCTCTGCGTACCACGTAGTTGGCAATGGCGGGACCTCACCATGATCTCCAGCGGCTCTGCGTACCACGTAGTTGGCAATGGCGGGACACACTTCATACCAAACCTCACCATGATCTCCAGCGGCTCTGCGTACCACGTAGTTGGCAATGGCGGGGCACACTTCATACCAAACCTCACCATGATCTCCAGCGGCTCTGCGTACCACGTAGTTGGCAATGGCGGGACACACTTCATACCAAACCTCACCATGATCTCCAGCGGCTCTGCGTACCACGTAGTTGGCAATGGCGGGACACACTTCATACCAAACCTCACCATGATCTCCAGCGGCTCTGCGTACCACGTAGTTGGCAATGGCGGGACACACTTCATACCAAACCTCACCATGATCTCCAGCGGCTCTGCGTACCACGTAGTTGGCAATGGCGGGACACACTTCATACCAAACCTCACCATGATCTCCAGCGGCTCTGCGTACCACGTAGTTGGCATTGGCGGGACACACTTCATACCAAACCTCACCATGATCTTCAGCGGCTCTGCGTACCACGTAGTTGGCAATGGCGGGACACACTTCATACCAAACCTCACCATGATCTTCAGCGGCTCTGCGTACCACGTAGTTGGCAATGGCGGGACACACTTCATACCAACCCTCACCATGATCTTCAGCGGCTCTGCGTACCACGTAGTTGGCAATGGCGGGGCACACTTCATACCAAACCTCACCATGATCTCCAGCGGCTCTGCGTACCACGTAGTTGGCAATGGCGGGACACACTTCATACCAAACCTCACCATGATCTCCAGCGGCTCTGCGTACCACGTAGTTGGCAATGGCGGGACACACTTCATACCAAACCTCACCATGATCTCCAGCGGCTCTGCGTACCACGTAGTTGGCAATGGCGGGACACACTTCATACCAAACCTCACCATGATCTCCAGCGGCTCTGCGTACCACGTAGTTGGCAATGGCGGGACACACTTCATACCAAACCTCACCATGATCTCCAGCGGCTCTGCGTACCACGTAGTTGGCATTGGCGGGACACACTTCATACCAAACCTCACCATGATCTTCAGCGGCTCTGCGTACCACGTAGTTGGCAATGGCGGGACACACTTCATACCAAACCTCACCATGATCTTCAGCGGCTCTGCGTACCACGTAGTTGGCAATGGCGGGACACACTTCATACCAAACCTCACCATGATCTCCAGCGGCTCTGCGTACCACGTAGTTGGCAATGGCGGGACACACTTCATACCAAACCTCACCATGATCTCCAGCGGCTCTGCGTACCACGTAGTTGGCAATGGCGGGACACACTTCATACCAAACCTCACCATGATCTTCAGCGGCTCTGCGTACCACGTAGTTGGCAATGGCGGGACACACTTCATACCAAACCTCACCATGATCTCCAGCGACTCTGCGTACCACGTAGTTGGCAATGGCGGGACACACTTCATACCAAACCTCACCATGATCTCCAGCGGCTCTGCGTACCACGTAGTTGGCAATGGCGGGACACACTTCATACCAAACCTCACCATGATCTTCAGCGGCTCTGCGTACCACGTAGTTGGCAATGGCGGGACACACTTCATACCAAACCTCACCATGATCTCCAGCGGCTCTGCGTACCACGTAGTTGGCAATGGCGGGACCTCACCATGATCTCCAGCGGCTCTGCGTACCACGTAGTTGGCAATGGCGGGACACACTTCATACCAAACCTCACCATGATCTCCAGCGGCTCTGCGTACCACGTAGTTGGCAATGGCGGGACACACTTCATACCAAACCTCACCATGATCTCCAGCGGCTCTGCGTACCACGTAGTTGGCAATGGCGGGACACACTTCATACCAAACCTCACCATGATCTCCAGCGGCTCTGCGTACCACGTAGTTGGCATTGGCGGGACACACTTCATACCAAACCTCACCATGATCTTCAGCGGCTCTGCGTACCACGTAGTTGGCAATGGCGGGACACACTTCATACCAAACCTCACCATGATCTTCAGCGGCTCTGCGTACCACGTAGTTGGCAATGGCGGGACACACTTCATACCAAACCTCACCATGATCTCCAGCGGCTCTGCGTACCACGTAGTTGGCAATGGCGGGACACACTTCATACCAAACCTCACCATGATCTCCAGCGGCTCTGCGTACCACGTAGTTGGCAATGGCGGGACACACTTCATACCAAACCTCACCATGATCTCCAGCGGCTCTGCGTACCACGTAGTTGGCAATGGCGGGACACACTTCATACCAAACCTCACCATGATCTCCAGCGGCTCTGCGTACCACGTAGTTGGCAATGGCGGGACACACTTCATACCAAACCTCACCATGATCTCCAGCGGCTCTGCGTACCACGTAGTTGGCAATGGCGGGACACACTTCATACCAAACCTCACCATGATCTCCAGCGGCTCTGCGTACCACGTAGTTGGCAATGGCGGGACACACTTCATACCAAACCTCACCATGATCTCCAGCGGCTCTGCGTACCACGTAGTTGGCAATGGCGGGACACACTTCATACCAAACCTCACCATGATCTCCAGCGGCTCTGCGTACCACGTAGTTGGCATTGGCGGGACACACTTCATACCAAACCTCACCATGATCTTCAGCGGCTCTGCGTACCACGTAGTTGGCAATGGCGGGACACACTTCATACCAAACCTCACCATGATCTCCAGCGGCTCTGCGTACCACGTAGTTGGCAATGGCGGGACACACTTCATACCAAACCTCACCATGATCTCCAGCGGCTCTGCGTACCACGTAGTTGGCAATGGCGGGACACACTTCATACCAAACCTCACCATGATCTCCAGCGGCTCTGCGTACCACGTAGTTGGCAATGGCGGGGCACACTTCATACCAAACCTCACCATGATCTCCAGCGGCTCTGCGTACCACGTAGTTGGCAATGGCGGGGCACACTTCATACCAACCCTCACCATGATCTCCAGCGGCTCTGCGTACCACGTAGTTGGCAATGGCGGGACACACTTCATACCAAACCTCACCATGATCTCCAGCGGCTCTGCGTACCACGTAGTTGGCAATGGCGGGACACACTTCATACCAAACCTCACCATGATCTCCAGCGGCTCTGCGTACCACGTAGTTGGCAATGGCGGGACCTCACCATGATCTCCAGCGGCTCTGCGTACCACGTAGTTGGCAATGGCGGGACACACTTCATACCAAACCTCACCATGATCTCCAGCGGCTCTGCGTACTACGTAGTTGGCAATGGCGGGACACACTTCATACCAAACCTCACCATGATCTCCAGCGGCTCTGCGTACCACGTAGTTGGCAATGGCGGGACACACTTCATACCAAACCTCACCATGATCTCCAGCGGCTCTGCGTACCACGTAGTTGGCAATGGCGGGACACACTTCATACCAAACCTCACCATGATCTCCAGCGGCTCTGCGTACCACGTAGTTGGCAATGGCGGGACACACTTCATACCAAACCTCACCATGATCTTCAGCGGCTCTGCGTACCACGTAGTTGGCAATGGCGGGACACACTTCATACCAAACCTCACCATGATCTCCAGCGGCTCTGCGTACCACGTAGTTGGCAATGGCGGGACACACTTCATACCAAACCTCACCATGATCTCCAGCGGCTCTGCGTACCACGTAGTTGGCAATGGCGGGACACACTTCATACCAAACCTCACCATGATCTCCAGCGGCTCTGCGTACCACGTAGTTGGCAATGGCGGGACACACTTCATACCAAACCTCACCATGATCTCCAGCGGCTCTGCGTACCACGTAGTTGGCAATGGCGGGACCTCACCATGATCTCCAGCGGCTCTGCGTACCACGTAGTTGGCAATGGCGGGACACACTTCATACCAAACCTCACCATGATCTCCAGCGGCTCTGCGTACCACGTAGTTGGCAATGGCGGGACACACTTCATACCAAACCTCACCATGATCTCCAGCGGCTCTGCGTACCACGTAGTTGGCAATGGCGGGACACACTTCATACCAAACCTCACCATGATCTCCAGCGGCTCTGCGTACCACGTAGTTGGCAATGGCGGGACACACTTCATACCAAACCTCACCATGATCTCCAGCGGCTCTGCGTACCACGTAGTTGGCAATGGCGGGACACACTTCATACCAAACCTCACCATGATCTCCAGCGGCTCTGCGTACCACGTAGTTGGCAATGGCGGGACACACTTCATACCAAACCTCACCATGATCTCCAGCGGCTCTGCGTACCACGTAGTTGGCAATGGCGGGACACACTTCATACCAAACCTCACCATGATCTCCAGCGGCTCTGCGTACCACGTAGTTGGCAATGGCGGGACACACTTCATACCAAACCTCACCATGATCTCCAGCGGCTCTGCGTACCACGTAGTTGGCAATGGCGGGACACACTTCATACCAAACCTCACCATGATCTCCAGCGGCTCTGCGTACCACGTAGTTGGCAATGGCGGGACACACTTCATACCAAACCTCACCATGATCTCCAGCGGCTCTGCGTACCACGTAGTTGGCAATGGCGGGACACACTTCATACCAAACCTCACCATGATCTCCAGCGGCTCTGCGTACCACGTAGTTGGCAATGGCGGGACACACTTCATACCAAACCTCACCATGATCTCCAGCGGCTCTGCGTACCACGTAGTTGGCAATGGCGGGACACACTTCATACCAAACCTCACCATGATCTCCAGCGGCTCTGCGTACCACGTAGTTGGCAATGGCGGGACACACTTCATACCAAACCTCACCATGATCTTCAGCGGCTCTGCGTACCACGTAGTTGGCAATGGCGGGACACACTTCATACCAAACCTCACCATGATCTCCAGCGGCTCTGCGTACCACGTAGTTGGCAATGGCGGGACCTCACCATGATCTGCAGCGGCTCTGCGTACCACGTAGTTGGCAATGGCGGGACACACTTCATACCAAACCTCACCATGATCTCCAGCGGCTCTGCGTACCACGTAGTTGGCAATGGCGGGACACACTTCATACCAAACCTCACCATGATCTTCAGCGGCTCTGCGTACCACGTAGTTGGCAATGGCGGGACACACTTCATACCAAACCTCACCATGATCTCCAGCGGCTCTGCGTACCACGTAGTTGGCAATGGCGGGACACACTTCATACCAAACCTCACCATGATCTCCAGCGGCTCTGCGTACCACGTAGTTGGCAATGGCGGGACACACTTCATACCAAACCTCACCATGATCTCCAGCGGCTCTGCGTACCACGTAGTTGGCAATGGCGGGACACACTTCATACCAAACCTCACCATGATCTCCAGCGGCTCTGCGTACCACGTAGTTGGCAATGGCGGGACACACTTCATACCAACCCTCACCATGATCTCCAGCGGCTCTGCGTACCACGTAGTTGGCAATGGCGGGGCACACTTCATACCAAACCTCACCATGATCTCCAGCGGCTCTGCGTACCACGTAGTTGGCAATGGCGGGACACACTTCATACCAAACCTCACCATGATCTCCAGCGGCTCTGCGTACCACGTAGTTGGCAATGGCGGGACACACTTCATACCAAACCTCACCATGATCTCCAGCGGCTCTGCGTACCACGTAGTTGGCAATGGCGGGACCTCACCATGATCTCCAGCGGCTCTGCGTACCACGTAGTTGGCAATGGCGGGACTGCACTTCATACCAAAAATACTAACTGCCATTTGGTACACCTCTGGCTCCTCGAATGTGTTTAAATTCCGCCAAAGAAAGCTCATTGCAGGCTGGTCGTCCTTAATCACACGGATCTGATGAAACATTTTTCCACGCCGGCCACCAAAGCTATCCTTTCTTGGCGAAATCTCAATATGATTCCGATCAAGTTTTGCAGGAGATCTGGGCCCTTGAAAAGCTCAACATTTAATGATTTACCGGCAAAACTTGCAGCGGCGTCAAGCACAACTCTCTCTCAGACTTTGTTCGGATTTGTTACCGCTTGGTGTGGCAAGTACCAACGTTTCTGGTTATCAATGGCCAACTCTGTTTGGGATACCTTTCGTGCGTGACGCTTCTCGATGTATTTTTTAATCGTTTCCTGATAGGCCTTTGCCTTGTCAGGCTGACGTAGCAGGTTCCTCTCAAGCGACTTCAGTCTGCTGAACGCCATTGCCTTGTTATTGGGCATCGTCACCCCTGGGTCACGCCACAAGAGTCCAACCTCATACCGGTCTCCGCACTTTGTTATTGTTCGTTCCATTAATTCCTGAGCTATAGGGCATCCTCCGTTGAACGGTTTTCAGTTGCAACAAATTTGGTACCAAAGGATTCGGTCGTCGACCATTTTCGAATTGTCTCCACAAGCTGTTCCTCCGGATCGGTGCGCTCAATGAACATAATTTATTTCATTGTTACTGGAATGAAGTCCGAAATTGAACCAGTTAGTGTCCAACCGAACGCCGTGCAGATTGCCACCGGTTGGCCTGCGCGGCCAACTCTGACCTCCCGCTGTAATATAGCCTCAAGCACGTTTGGGCCAAGAAGAAGCTCAAATTTCCCTGCGGTACAATCTGGGATGGGTAATCCCTGAGCCATGGCAAAGTCTTACTTACCATTATACCATCAGCACCATTGACTATATGAGTGTTCATTGTTGGAGTTTAGTATGTTTCGTGAATGGCGATGCCCTCTGCGATTTTTTTTTGCGCTGGGCACGTTTTCCAAACTCAGAGACACCATCCCGATTGTAGACGCGTATTGTGTTTTACTGTGTTCCCAGATCTGAGGCAGGTGAGCCAAAACGGAACACGGATGTTGTAGACTCCATCAGTTGGTCGGTCACAGAGTTGTTCCGTAGGTCTGTTGATCTATTGGCCATCACTGGAAAACATGACAGCGAATAAAATGACAGAACATATAAAACCAGTTAACAAAGGTTGACATAAAAAGACAACATATCGTACACTTTTCTCACGACTTTTCAAGCAGTTAACATTGCAAAGTTACATCGATAAGTACAAGTCACATTCACCGCATCCCAGAAAAGCATCAGCGCTACGCCAACAATGCGCCAGTCAAAGGCAACAACAAACTAACGTTAAGTTGTCGTCATTAAAATGGAAACATACCAGCAAGTTATGCCTCCTGGGCCACACACCGCGGCTCTGGCATCCAAATACGGCACGTGGAGAACCCAACCTCATCACTTAATGCATCCAGATAAGGCACATCGATAACCAAAATCATCATTTTAGCCAGGCGATTGTACCTACACACAGATGCAGTGGTTACGCTATTGTGAGGCAATAGGGCGAAGACAGGAACATTCTGAATATTTAGACTTTCAAACGTCGCTGTAACGAATTCCTGTGGGAAGCTGAAGCTTGGTATTTTCCTCTCTCGTTACTTCGATTCCATGACGACAACGGAGCGGTAACATGAGTCAACCTTTTGGACACAAGAGGGTGTCCTGTCAGGAAGAATTATGTGCTGAGTTAGATTTCATCCTTATTGATCTACCTTACCCTCAGCACATAATAGGTACTGACTACAGAAATACTTATAGTATAATTTTCCACTTTTGCCTAATCGCTGCGTCAAACTCCTTTTCAGTTAATATCAGGGGCGGATCCAAAGGGGAATAAGGGCCATGCATGGCCATGCATCAGGGCCATGCAAAAAAAATGTTTAACCTTCGCCCTACGGGAGCTTTTTCAATCTTCGCCCTACTGGGGGGGGGGGGGGGGGAGGGGCAAGACAGGCCCCCTGTTAACTTCGAAAACAAGCAACTTAGAGCAATGCAGTAAGACCCAGCATGTTACCTGTAATGAGAGGAATCTAACAGTATGCAATTTTTAGGTTTCAGGTCAATGGGTGACCTTACAGGTCAAGTGAATGACCTCGGATTTACCACGTCCAGAAAAGCGATTTCGCTCTTCAGAAAACCTTAAATTTAGAAATTGATCAATGTAAAAAAAGGCATGTGCCTAGACCAGTTTTGGCTCAGAAATACAGAAAAGGTGATTATTTGTTCCTATCTTGTCAAAAAAGTAAAAAACAGTTATTAAAAAAATGACGTCATCAGTTTCTTACACTTAGGGAGCCATCACTCAGTCAAAAATAAAGATATTGTTTTTTTTTAATGGACATTGTCCGCACAGTTATCGCACATATGTTCCGATTTTAAAATCTTTGAAAATTATGATTTTGGGTGAATTGAAAAAAAAACATTATTTTTATTTTAGGGGTCAAAAACCCAAAAGTTTGCAAATCCGAGAATGCCATTTTAAAGAGAATGCCATTCGTATCTTTGGTGAATTGCGTTTGCAATTTCCTTTAAAACTCTGTTTTCTACCATTTTTCAAATATTTATATTTTTCTACCAACATGACGTCATCAAAACATGATTGTCTCCCAAACTACTAAACCAATTTCCATTACATTTTTAGAGCATACGTATAATTGTTGTGCTATCAGGTAACGAAAATTTCACCAAGATACGTCGCACGTGTAAAAAGCTATTCAAGAGAAAACTCAAGGGGGGAGGGGGGGGGGGGGGCTGTCAGCACCCCCTTGTAGGGCGAGGGTTAAACCAACCGAATATTGCACTTCCTGATTTTAAGGAAAATCTTAATTGATACCGATGAAAATATGCTATAGATCTGTTTTAATGCAAAAACAAGCGATATCCGAAGAGTTTGTGGAGCTGGTTCGTCCCCCAAAACAGCTTTATGTTTTTTGTTTTTTTGCGGTTTCGGATCTGTAAGTCCTCGGTTAAAACAGTGCTATCTTGTTGTGTATTTGCTTTGCTTTGATTGCGATTAAAATCAATGAACATCAGGAAAATAACCATTGTTGTGATCACAATCACGTCCAATTCCATTTCATTTTGCAGCCAGTTTTCCTTTTAGCCAAAGGCCAGTTCGCCTTTCAGATCACATTGGTTCATAGGCGTGCACAAGGAGGGGGGGGGGGGGGGGGGGGGGGAGGGAAATTGACCCTCCCCGAAGCACTGTACGTGCCCCCTTTTGTCGAAAAAAATGTTTTCTTTTTCAAAGGAAAAATGTCGAAAATATACCCTTTGATAAATATAATGGGCCAAGTCTGGTGTTTTTTTTTGGTGGGGGTACTTTATGCCCCTCTGAGCAAAAATTCCCCTCTTGGAGTGAATCCTGGGTACGCTACTGCATTGGTTACTGATACGTTTTCAATCGTGAAATCATTATATTCCTGCTAAAAAAGCGCCGGTCTAAAACATTTAATAGCAATTCGAAATTACCCGACGTACCATGAACCATGAGCGTTTCAACATGCTCTTGAACTGTATTTCATTATTACATGTTTCGTTGCTCCTCTCTAGAGCTACAAAGTATCTGCGTGGCGTCTGCGGCAGGGATCAGAGGACCGGCGCGCTGCTCTTCTCTGTCTAGCCCCGGACCACTTGTCCACTGCCCAGACCCCCAGGAGCGCGTCCACACAACTGGCGTGGCCGGCGAGCGGTGCCTCGCCGCCAGTCAGCCGGCCGCACCACTGACCGGCCTTGGCAGAGAAGACCTACCGGCGGCCACAGCCCCGCAGCCGGCCGCACTATATAAGCGGCCCCCGTCCCAGCCAGCAGCACACACACACTCCACACTCGTCTGCCTCACCATGGCAGCTCGTCTGGTGAGTACTCCCCACGGCTGCCGTACGGCGAGCAGACCGTCTTGCATTCCTATTACTTAAATATTCAGGACAGGCGCATATTGCAGCACATTTGACATAAACATTGGTGCATAGACGTACGGATATGTGCCAAGTTGCCAAGGAGTTGGCCCCAAATTTCTGTTCAATTTTCTGCTAAAATATTTTCTGTTTAATGAGGAAATTTGAGGTAGCAAAATGTTCGGAAACACAACAAGCCCACAAATCTTCGAAGAAATATTGCATATACGGGTTTTGCTTCTTTCAGGACGAAATTAAAGTTCCAATTCCCCCACCCCGTACTTTTCATGACGTTCCTACATCCCAGGCTGGTACCAAATATCCTGACTGTATGTCAGTCGCTCCCGCCAGTGCAATGGTAAAAGTTACCATTAAGTAACTTTGTAATAGCTAATAGCTAATTTAAGCCTGACCGCAAGCTCATTTGTACGTACGTAAGTGCATTTCCCTTTATGCATACCCAGCAGGAAAATATGGAGAACGTTTGCATGCGGAATAGCAACTTTGATTGCAACAATATTAATATATTTATATTTTAAATGGTGCAGGTTCCCAGCAGGTGATAGTCTGTCATCACTCAAAGACATAATAAATCCGATTTCAATAAGCTCCAACCTAAGGATTTGTATGAGTGTCCTGCAAAAAGACGTCCTTCAGGATGGACAATAGGCAGCGTTTTCGATCATCTAAAATGTGAAACTTATAATGGTTTTAATAATATACAAATAACGATGATAAGGTCACTGATTCCGATGACATAATCGCATTAATATAATACAAAAATCATAACATTCTTTCACGAAACAACTTGCTTTGTGCACTGAAAGTAGTAAGAAGCAATGCCAGTCGCCACAAATCGTTAAATTTCAGTGGCTATGTGATGCCGAACATGTTGCATAACTTAGTTGCTGGTTTGCGTTATGCGAGTAAGATAAGAAGGGTTTTATCATATTGCGGAAGGGTTATACTGATCATACATATAAGAATGGTTATATATAATATAAACAGTTCTTTGAAGAAGAAGAAAAACATTACAAATTAATCCGCCACCACTACTAGACGATCCTTGGCACGGATTTCCGCTTTCTTTCCCTTTCATCGGTTACTCTCATTTCAAATGCATACTTTTACTTCCACCTCCTATTCTTTTACCCGTTTTGTGTTGTTGTTTAGAGAGTAACTAACCAGACAATCTGTGTTTTCAGGTTGTATTGGGTCTGCTTGTCGCTGGCTGCCAGTGCTGGAAGATCCCGGCGGTGAATCAGGGCCGCCGGGCCCAGTACTATGTGCAGCAGAACGACGGCTCTTACCAGTACGGCTTCGACACTGCCGAAGGCCTCTACCAGAGCCAGCAGGGCGACCAGGCCAACGAGGTACGCGGCCAATTCGGCGCCGATGGCGGCAATGTCGAGTACACGGCCGGAGTCGACGGCTACGTGGTGACCGCATTCAAGAAGCCCGATGCAACTGCTACCAAGACCTACGTGTACAAGACGCCTGTTCGGTACGCCACCCTCGAGGAGCTGGCCACGCACCCCGAGCAAGTAGACGACACTGCTGAGGTTAAGGCCGCCAAGGCTTCCTTCCAGGCTGCCTACGACGCTGCTGCCGCCGCTGCTGAGGCTGCTCCTGACGTCAACATCATCACTGGTGCTGTCCCCGCTGTGGCCGTCAACACTGCGACCTACAGCGCTCCGGCACCTCAATCTTACTACCTGGCCCCCACTCCCGTAGAGATCAAGTACTCTGGCGTCTCTGCGCCGGTGGATGCTTCTGGCCGTGTCGTGGACACTGCTGAGGTCGAGGCCGCCAAGGCTACCTTCAAGGCTGCCTACGACGCTGCTGCCGCCGCTGCCGAGGCTTCTCCTGACGTCAGCATCATCACTGGTGCTGCCCCCGCTGTGGCCGTCAACACTGCGACCTACAGCGCTCCGGCACCTCAATCTTACTACCTGGCCCCCACTCCCGTAGAGATCAAGTACTCTGGCGTCTCTGCGCCGGTGGATGCTTCTGGCCGTGTCGTGGACACTGCTGAGGTCGAGGCCGCCAAGGCTACCTTCAAGGCTGCCTACGCCGCTGCTGCCGCCGCTGCCGAGGCTGCTCCTGACGTCAACATCATCACCGCTTCCGTGCAGGCTCCTGCCGCTGTGCCGGTGATCACTACCTACGGTGCCGCCACGAAGCCGTCCGAAATCGCTGACTTCCGTTCCACGTCCAACGATGACGGCTCGTACGAGTTCTCCTTCAGCACAAGCGACAGCTCCCGCTACGAGTCTGTCGATGGCGCCAACAACGTCAAGGGAAACTTTGAGTTCGTCGCCGACGACGCTCAGAGGAGGCGTGTGGAGTACAGGGCCGGTGCCGAGACTGGCTTCGTTGCCAGTGGCGCTCACCTGCCTGTTTCTGTGCAAGACACCGCAGCCGTTGCCACTGCCAAGGCGTCGTTCAAGAGTGCCTTCGAGTCTGCCGCCGCCGCTGCTGAGGCTGCTCCTGACGTCAACATCATCACTGGCGCTGTCCCCGCTGTGGCCGTCAACACTGCGACCTACAGCGCTCCGGCACCTCAAACTTACTACCTGGCCCCGACTCCCGTAGAGATCAAGTACTCCGGCGTCTCTGCGCCGGTGGATGCTTCTGGCCGTGTCGTGGACACTGCTGAGGTTAAGGCCGCCAAGGCTACCTTCAAGGCTGCCTACGACGCTGCTGCCGCCGCCGCTGAGGCTGCTCCTGACGTCAACATCATCACTGGTGCTGCCCCCGCTGTGGCCGTCAACACTGCGACCTACAGCGCTCCGGCACCTCAATCTTACTACCTGGCCCCGACTCCCGTAGAGATCAAGTACTCTGGAGTCTCTGCGCCGGTGGATGCTTCTGGCCGAGTCGTGGACACTGCTGAGGTCGAGGCAGCCAAGGCTACCTTCAAGGCTGCCTACGACGCTGCTGCCGCCGCTGCCGAGGCTGCTTCTGACGTAAACATCATCACCGCTTCCGTGCAGGCTCCGTCTGCTGTTTACAGCGCGGCCGCCGTCCCCGTCAGCCAGACGACCTACAGCGCCAGCCATGGACACATGCGCACCGTCAGCTTCGATGGCATCACCCTGATGCAAGCCGATGGGCCGAACAAGTTCGGATACTCATACGAATAGAATAACAGCTGGATATGGTTGAGGATGACGCGTTCTGACTGGCATTATTTGTGGCTGTGGCACCAACTGCCAAGTGATTGTGCGGATATTGTTTTCCGTTGTCTAGTGTCTTCTTTGTGATGTCCGTCCGTCGCTTCAAGTCGGTTGTCCATTTAGATTCCAAAGTTTTGGCTCTGGTTGTCTACGCTTGTGTATAGGTGTGTGTGCTCGTGGCTATACTGGACAAGTGCGCAACATGGCAGCTGTCTTCGAAGGGTGGTGTCTTCGTGCTGTTGCAGAAGTGTAGTGTCTGTGTGGCTATAACTATATCACTATGTCAATGTTCCTTGTAATTTGCCTTGACTTCATGGTGACACCGAAAGCCCTACGGTTTTCAATGCCACATTGAAGGCTTCCAGAACTAAGGCTTTTCCCACCACTCTCACTAAAACATCGTATGGCATCGTTTCAAATCATGCACGTTGATATGTTGTGTACGTGTGAAGGTCATCGACCGCAAATGGCAATACAGACCGCATCATTTACACGGCATTTGCTTCAATATGAATGAACGCGCTTACTGGGGCTAGAAATGCCCCAGCTAGCCCCAGCTTGAAATGTGAAGAAAACCTCGACCTGTGCGGCACAACACGCTGGCGACCTCAGCCATGCTCCGCAGTCCTGTTCATGTGGTCCACCGACCCCGCATGATCGCACCGGGCAAACAAACCAAAACAACAACTGCAGACAACCAGGGGCGGCGCCACCTATTTTGAATAGTGGTGGGGGGGGGGGGGGGGGGGGGCAGGTCATAGTAAAATAACTATAGACGAAAATGTGAGTCGAACACCACGTGGATGCAAATTCTGCATGCGGATGTTCGAATGCCATCACCACTGGATCCCTTTTTGATTTCTACTGCACTCTGCCTGCTTACTTTTCTTCTGAAGAAGTGCCTTATGTCCATGTTATTAGGTGCCTACTTGTAGCTTTCTATCTTGCCGGCTACAGACTACAACAATTGCAGCCTCTTTTACAGCAAACCGCACTCGCGTGCCGAGTCGGCGACCAACTGACGACTTCCCATTCACGTGTCGCGAGCTGAACATTCACGTCCATGAACCTGCCATTGACAGGTTGGGGGGGGGCTTTTAATGCCCCCCCCCCCCCCTGACGAACTTTCGCAATAGCTCAAAAACCAATAGCGCTACCAACGTGAAACATGTGATACCTTCTCCTACATACATTTTACCTCTGTTGGGCAAAAATGAAGCAATTTCGTCGACTATTTCTTTCTATCGATATATAGCGAATTTAGTGACGTTACTGCACACACGTGTGACGAACAAATCAGCTAAACTTTTGTTTAGTCTGACAGTAATATGGTTAATTAACACGCCCACCGACGGGGCGGATATCCGCCTCCCCGGAGATTTTTCGTGAATCGCTGATAAACGGCGGCGCGCAGTGCCGTCAAATTTGGCATTGTTGTTAGGGCGTCAATTACCCACATTGTGTAAGCTTTTCAACCTCGGGTCATCTCAGACAATATCAAAAGGTCACGTCTAGTGACCCCACCTCCAAATACGTTTTTGAAAGTTTGTGCTCCTGCCAAAGCTACAGTGTTTGACTATGAGGTTTGAAACTCACAGGATTAAATTGGGTTATAAGTACCTGCAATTCTTTCATCTCGGATTTGTAAATCGGTGGCCTAAGTTAAGGCCAATTTCGTGACCTCCCTATTATGTCAACGGGAGAAAATATACGGCTAGACGGTCCCCATATATGGCCGAAATTTGATCTTCGGTTACCTCTGGTGACCTCATTATTGACCTGAACTCAAATTTACTTATCACTTTCAATAGAACATGTCTCAAGCTATCTAATGTTTTGTTTCCGCTTGTCGCTACGTTGCGTGGGTTTCGATATATTAAATGGGGGCGGGTATCTGACCCTTCATCGGTTCGATGTTGGCGTGGACACCCGTCGGTGCGGGTGTTAAACATGAGCATTTTTAGAGAAAATGCCATTATTGATGACCAAGGTACAATTTTAGTTCAACGGTCCCTACCAGGTCAGCTGAGCCAGACAATATACATATATATATGTACAATTATGGCACCCTTAAACAATATATAGTGATGCTGTAGCGTGCAGTCGGGCTTTGCAACATTGCATAAAACAAAATCATTAAACACATACATTTTTCACTTTTCTTCTTATTTTCCTTCGGACTGATTTCAGGCCACTGATCTCAATGTTGGGTAAATTAGGGCTCTACGACTTCATCTGCAACAATTACAGCGAATTGCAACACTCTGCAACAATTTGCAACATTTTACACATTTTGCATGCGGAGGTTTCTTTAACCGGCGAATCGATCGGTGGTATTGGCGATCCGCTATTTCTTGCCGTTTCCGAACTATCAACTTCTTGGAATCCCGCGAACATTTGTGAATCTCTAACATTGCAATGCGCTTCATCCGACCTCGCACATAATTAATTTGTGATGAGGCTGGCCAGTCGTTAGTCAACATATTGTGCCTCTTCACTGCTCGGATAGAGGAGCCATGGGGAGAACATTGGGTTTGGTCAGTGGCGGATTTCGGACAGGGTCCCTCTCGGCGGATCCCACTGGAGTGTGTCCTGACAGACGATCCGTCGCGACGCCCCTTTCCCCTATTCATTACTCGCAACCTGGCCCATACTTAGCCCCCCCCCCCCCCATCTCCCGTCAAATGAAGATTTCTCCCCCTCCTCTCTCCGATATCGACAGTCCCTCGCACGTAATTCTTCGCTGAGCGCCAACTCTCCCACTGGTCCTTAATGTATCCGACTCATCCCTTCATTCAGCCCTCACTGAATACTCTCACTCTTTCCTCCCTCCCAACTCTAATCCAAATATTCGGGTTGGCACCCCGATCCCTCCCCCTTTCGTCTACAACCCTCCAGTGGCGCTAGGGACTACGTGCGAGATTCCTTGACCGGGCAAGATACCTTGACCCACAGATCCTTTCTCTCGCGTATTTAAATGCCCTTTTTCATGTTTTTTCCTTTCTTTCTTTTTACCTCCCAGACCCGCTCTGCAATGTCGCCTCTTGCGACATTCGGCTCGACGTCCCCCCGTCTTGCTCCAACCTCCTCCCCCAACCGCACCTGTAACCTACGAAAATTCCGAGGTCGCGGTGACAGGGCTACTTGACTGAGCATCCGCCGTTATCACACGACCGGCTCATCGCAATCACCCGGCCCAGCGCGAAGGACATATTCAGTCGCCCTGCGGCATCCCCCCTCGCCGAGCCGCCACCGATCCTAACCTCATCCGCACGTCGTGGTATCTCTGCGATAGCGCTCCCCGGCCGCCCGGTACAGCCTGAGGAGCTCCACGAGGGACATAAGACCTATAATTTGATCCGAAAGTCGGGGGGCGCATGGGTTGCGAGTTGCAGAACAGATCGTGATGATCCATTCGGTCTGCATACCTCATGATTCCCCTCGATGTACCTAACTTCGCTCAGCTCACCTGCTCTCAGCCCTTCCTGGCCCCCTTTCTCACCTTCTCTCAACCTGCACCACGGTCTAATAAAACTCCGAAGGGTCCTTGCTTAAATCTCGGTTGGCCAAGCTTTCGTTTTCCTTCTTCCTTTTTGTTTTGTCTATGATTTATGAACTTGGACGAGTTACTATAATCTGCTGGCGTTATATATATATATATATATATATATATATATATATATATATATATATATATATATATATATATATATATATATATATATATATATATATATATATATCTGATTCATATGACGCCTCCCGTCTTAAGCAACGCGCTTATTACAGCTACCTATATTTCGGCGGGAATCTTAACGTTAAATGACTTATGTTGATTAGCGTTAACCGTTCGTATATGCTGCACGAACCACATAATTTGTCTTCTGGACGATATGCCTGGGTTATTCGTAGGAACCATGATTCAATATTATAAGTCCCGCCCAAGAATGCGCAAAAACGCCCGGCTGTTTTAACTCGAATATCGCGCGTTCTGGCTCGGGATTCCAACCGATATTGTTAAACTTCTGCTTGATTCCAGCCGATCCCCTCCCTCCTCCTTCAGCTCCACCCACGCTGATTTTGACGTGTCGATTCTCTCTCTTCCACAGATGGATGCTTACGATGAAATTGCGCGACTGCAGGTGGAGGCTTACCACCTGCGGAATGGCATCTGGCTCCTGAGTCGCCACGTCCCGCCCACCGCCCCTTCAGACATGGCGGATTTTGTCATGTGGGCGGCGCGGACCGGCATGGGGTCCGCCGCACAGCGTCCATTTTTCTGTCGATGTCGATCGAGAGGAAATATAACCCAGAAACTCATGACATTGTTGTCAATTTGTTGGAACGAGACTGAACCGCGCCGAGGTGTGACCGGGGTCCTCCGTTCGCGATGAATCGATTCATCTCCTCGTCATCTGCTTATCGTTGAAGACGTGTTGCAGCCGAGGCCGAATATTTAATCTAATTTTTAAACAGCAGCGCAGCTTCCTTTGGTCATCAACCGATTTTGACTAGTTTACGTAAATCCTAAACAAATATATCGCGATACTATAATGCATTTTTTTCTCTCAAACTTATGCATGATATTGTAGCGTCAGTCACCTTGAAGAATATTGGAGCCGACTTTGCTTTACGCCTTTCCTCCGACCCATAATAGAACCTCACCACTGCGTGGAGAACGGCACGTTACGCAGGATATGTTTATAAGCATACCACGACTCCGATGTGTTATAACGGATACGCTACCGGCATATCACGAATTCAGCTGTCGTCAGCAACCGACATATCACGAATTCAGCTGTCGTCAGCAACCGACATATCACGAATTCAGCTGTCGTCAGCAACCGACATATCACGAATTCAGCTGTCGTCAGCAACCGACATATCACGAATTCAGCTGTCGTCAGCAACCGACATATCACGAATTCAGCTGTCGTCAGCAACCGACATATCACGAATTCAGCTGTCGTCAGCAACCGACATATCACGAATTCAGCTGTCGTCAGCTACCGACATATCACGAATTCAGCTGTCGTCAGCAACCGACATATCACGAATTCAGCTGTCGTCAGCAACCGACATATCACGAATTCAGCTGTCGTCAGCAACCGACATATCACGAATTCAGCTGTCGTCAGCTACCGACATATCACGAATTCAGCTGTCGTCAGCAACCGACATATCACGAATTCAGCTGTCGTCAGCAACCGACATATCACGAATTCAGCTGTCGTCAGCAACCGACATATCACGAATTCAGCTGTCGTCAGCAACCGACATATCACGAATTCAGCTGTCGTCAGCAACCGACATATCACGAATTCAGCTCTCGTTAGTAATCTAACTCGATCCACGATAATCAGCGGTCATATTATCCACGCTGGACGACCCAGGCTGGGGTATTGGTTCATCCATATATCTCTGTTCTGCATACATACTTGCAAGGGCTTAATAACGCGATAGCAGGCTCCATACAGCGGAGGACAAGGGATATGTTTTGGACAGAATCCTCCAGATATAAGAATAACCGCGGAAGAGAATTTGGAATAATTTAATCTCGCCTAAGCCGGCACGAACCGCGACCTGGGCCGGTGTTATGAATCCGCGAGGTGGGATTGATTTCGGACGGATCTGACGTACCGGAGGCACCGGAACTGGGCTGGTGTCATGAATCCGCGAGGCGGGATGGATTTCGGACGGATCTGACGTACCGGAGGCACCAGAACTGGGCCGGTGTCATTAATACTATCGTTACCCATTCCGTGACATGTGACAAACATAACCAACATAACCACGGGCCTTACGGGCCTCGCGAAGGGAGTTGAAAATTGGTTTATATGAATTAACCTTTGACAAACTTCCTTACTGTAATTATGCAATTATAATATTGATCATTATGATCATTGAAAGATAAAGCCCTAAAACTCGACCGCCCGATGTATACCAATGCGCCCGATCTGGTTTATCTTACATATTACTCTTTAAAGTACCGACATTCGCAACTGAGGATTTTAACACCGCTCAAGTCACACTGGAGGCGTTATGAACGCCCTCCAAGTTCATTTCTCATTCGGGCTCTGGGAAATAGGAATGGATGGGAGCCGATTCATTCTGTTGCGATGAACCTTATTCCGGCTAATTTAATAGAATAAATAAATTGCCATGAATTCACCAGCGCTACATAGCTAAGTCGCATGATAACGGTGAGTTGATGAGAAGCACAACTCACACTTAACCTTGTAGCTATAGCTCGACTCAATTGTTTCCGTTGCTGAACGAGTCGTGTCTTCTCAGCGTGATTTATACTAATCGTCATAGACTTAAATGACTAAAATCGTTGGAGCCGACTCGAGTCCTCCTCAATCGGTCGGATACGGACTCACTCTGTAACTCATGTGTACTCATCGCAGCATACTTATAATGATTCAATTTGTTTGAGTCGACTCGAATCTGGCTCAGCGTCGGACAACCGACTCACCCCAAACTCGCGTATTTTTGCAAACACGTTGACCCGACTTACTTCACGGCTCATCCCTAAAGGTGTCCAACTCATGAGTCAACTCGTCACTCCTCTAGGAATCGAATATAAATCTGCTCAGTGGGCGCTAGAAACGGCGCTTACCGCACGCGATCCGCCGACGCGCCCAGAGCCTATGCCATCGCCCTGTCCCTGGGTTGCTCATGACGTCATCGTGTTTCCGATATCATGACCGCCTTTGTCCCGGACTCGGACCCCGCCTGTGGGCCTGACCCGAGCCATCCACCTGTCCCGACATGCGGGCTCCGGCCAGCCTACGTAGCCCACTTCCTTCGTTCGTTCGTTCATTCCCTTTGAGAGGTTCTGTTGTTCGGACTCCGGCCAGCCTACGTAGCCCACTCCCTTCGTTCGTTCGTTCATTCCCTTTGAGAGGTTCTGTTGTTCGCACCCGTATCATGTATTTACAAGTATCAACTGCATGGCGACGGCCTAGTGCCAAGTGCCGCCCCTCCACCAAACACACACGCACCCCCCCCCCCCCCGTTAACGATCCCCCCCCCCTCCCCCCGCCTTTCATCCCCCGCTTCTCGTCCGCTTCTCGATCCATTAAGTCGAGTCGCTAGCCAGACGCACCTTGCCACCCTCCGCCCTCCAAGCCCACACAAACACCTCTACACCGCCCCTAAGCCCCTGCAAACTCCTCCGCCCTGCCTGCTGCCACCCGTACAAACATCCGTCGCCGGATCGACTCATTTTCGCACTCATTCCGAATGACGTTACTCCCTCCCTGCCCGTAGCGCCGGAATCGTCTGTCAGTAAACACGTCAGAGTACCCGGCCGGGCGGTCGGTACTGATGAGGTCTGGGGGGAGGGGGAAGGGGGAGCTTGGTCCCGCTATGGTACGATGAGCAGACTTGCATGCCACTCACTTGGTGTCTTTGAAGGTAGCCGAGATCACTGAAGTCACTGATGCTGTTCTCCACCTCCAGCCCTCAACCGTATCACTGTCTGTGCCTGAACGGGCCGGGCACTAATGTCCCCCCACGGCGCAGCGATACTTCAGACAGCTCGGACCGGTCACAACTGCCACTATCTTCAAACCGCTCTCTCTATATACCGCCTCACTTCCGTCTCTGCCGGCCGCGTAATTTCCGTCCGCCCGCCCTCTGCGATGGTGGGCTTCCGTCTGCTAAATGGTTTCTTCCGTCCCGCTGATCTGACTCTTGTTAGTGTTTCCTATCGTCCCTTCCGGGGCTGGTTAGCGACATCCGACGTTAAACGGCTCCCCATGTTTCTTGACGGATCAGCTACCCCCGACTCTTGTTGGCGGCCTCGACTATTGACCGGGTTCACCCTATGCTAAATAATCCGCCCAGTCCGCTTCCTGTGTTGTTTTCCTGTTCTGGTTAACCGATTAATCAGCTCCCTTTGGCCTCTCACTAGTGCATCACGGTGTCGTTTCCTGTTCTGGTTAACCCGGTTGCGTGGTTAAGCATCTTCATCCGTCGTTGTTTCACACCCGGCCCAGTCGGCCGGGAGTCCGAGTTTGCGCAGGGGGTGCGGCGCTCCTTCTCGGGTTTTCACACTTGGCGATTTGGAGCGCTGCTCTCCACCTGTCTGGATGGTGTGAAGACCGAACAGGATGTTCGTCCTGCCTGGTCCCCTCCCGACGTGCTCCTGCGTCCGACCAGCTGCCTGGTATGTGCCGGTAGGCCCCTCCGCCGCCGCCTCAGCCGCGAGTGTCTTCCTGGACGGACGTCTCAATGGGAGGGTGAATTGTCGGTCGGCTGGGTCAGGTACCGTGGTGCTTGACGACTAATGCTCTCTCGGTTCTCTGTATACCAGCTGACGTTTCTTTGTCAGCGGCCGGGTCCGCCCTGTGGTGAACTAAATGCCGAAAAAAGTCGGCTGTACGGTTATTCAATGTTACCAGCGTTACAATGCCCCTTCACCCGATGATGCGCTAATTGTGTGATGCCCTGTCGGAAAATGCGGCATGCTCGAAAATCCTGGCTGGGGGGGGGGGGACATGGCCTCCGTGCCCTGGCATGGCCTTAGTCCCTGAGTTCAGAGGCCGACACTCTATCCACCGCCCGCTCACATCCACGAGCGTCTCGTCACAGTTGTTGTCGGCCGTGACGCCTGCCTACTGTTGTCGGCCGTCACGACACATTTTGTCGACTCAAATGTCTCACGGTTCTTGACGCTAGCAATAAGACATTTTCGCCAGCGAAGCTAACCGGGTCAGATGTCGCTGGCGTCGTGGCCGCGCTGGGGCAGATGGCGCCACCCGCTGGGTGCTCAGGTGAAAATAAGTCCAGACACGCCCAATACGCCCAAAAAAGGATGCCGTGTCTCGCGACTCATTGTGTCTCACCGGCCAAAAACGTGTCTTTGGCTTATCGTGAGTCGTGACTCATCGAAGTTGGGCAAAACTTTGGCCCAGTTCCGCCAGCCACTGGGTGGTTTGTTAAGATGATGGTGATAAGATGGTGATTAAGAGTAGACCAGGTTTTTGATTTGTGGTTGATATGGATACCACATGCCGTATCTCGCTGGTGGGTTAGTTAGAAATGCGGAACACAATTTTTTTTTAAATTCTTTGCACGCACCGTTTAACCATATTTGTAACAGGCTCCTGGCTACCCCTATTTGTAACAGGGGGGGGGGGCGGATTCCGCCCCCCCAGGAGATCTCGAGATCTATCCGTCCGATGTTCAAAAATGAAACGTTGTTTGGTTCCCCTCAACACGATCTACATTTATAAATTTAAAGCAAAATCTACATTTTTGATAGGAGGGCAACAGGGGGGCAAAAACTACACATTTTAGTGGTATTTTTGATCCAACATAGCTTTTATGTTTATAGACCGATTTTAACACAACGAATAGGAATCGATAGAGATTGAATTGGAAATTGATATATCACGGTGACGTTTGAAAATTCAAAAATCATAGGCGTGTGCATGTCACTCAATATGGGGGTGAAGTAAATGCGTAATAAAACCATTTTTTATGTTTTGTTTTTTTGATAAATGAAATGATATGTGATTGTGACATTAGACAAAACAGTTATAAATCATATTTTTTGCCATAGGCGCAACCAGGTTAGTGAAAAAGCGAGGTAAAATTGAGAACAAAATAACCGCAGACAAGTTGCTACCCAGCACTATAAATATGTTACTGATCGTAGATAGTTCCTTTTGGCATGTTGTACTTCATCATAGACGTATCCAGGATCCAAACTGGGGCGGCGCAAGACCTTTTGGTAAGTATATTATCCGCTTTTATGATACTAACTAGCCAACAGTGACTATTTCACTTACAACTGCAATTAACATTGCTTACCCCCCTTTATACCCTACCTGGACTTGCCTATTATCTTATAATCGTTCGTAGAGTAGCCTGTGGTGCGTGTTTCATCCGAAAACTGCAGTATGTTATGTAATTGTACGCCCATGCCTCTTAGTTTCCTTGCAATAATATGACCCCCTTTCTTCCATTCCTGAGCGCGCCTCTGCAAAAAATGACTTTATTCCCTTTTCTGGCCTCATATGTGCATATATCATTATAAGCTAAACGTCTATTGCGCCGTTATCGCTGGCATATCGTCATCACCATGCCAGTCACCCCCTTTTCATGTGCCTGAACACGCCCCTGAAACTCTATATGTAATACATTATGCAAATAATGGAAGCAGAAGCTATCTTTTACTTCTTGATAACTATAAATGCCCCTTACATCGCTCTATTGGCTTCCCGCCAAGCATTGAATACTTCCTGGACCCCCCCCCCTTTCAAGCCCCTAAAACCGCCTCTGCCATGCAATTTTTATGATATTTCATTAACATCAACTAATTTGCACTTGTTGCAATCACCGTAAACCGATGTAACTCCTTCATACTTGAGGAAGTTAGGAAGAAACCGTGAAGATCGCATTTCCGTATTATCGCCAAATGTCGCCTCCGAAACCACCCAAAACTGTGCCCTGGAACCGCCTCTGTTCAGGTTAAGAACTCAAAATTTTGACTCCAAATGCGGTATTCAATTCTATGAAAAGTCCCAAAATTGCATGGGCCTGCTCCCGGCCGTTCTGGAGATATCTGCGAAAAACATGAGGGGGGGGGGGGGGCGGAATCCGCCTCCCCCTGTTACAAATAGGGTTAAAGTGAAACAAATCTACTACTCGGCATTGTATCTCATTTTGACCTCTTCCACCAACGATTTGTGTCTTAACTCTCAGGTCACATCGCAAAATCGATTTTTTCCCTCTGGTGCCGCCGGCTCATGGAGGTCGTAGGAATATAGAGGAAAGAAATAGGAGTCGGCTATTTTAGGCTTCCATAGCACAAGGATGTTTGGTGATGGTGGTTTTCAGAATGTAGGAGATCTGTTCTTTCTGATCCTTATAAATCCGTCATCTGATCTGAACATTTTCCGTCGGACGGTTATGACATGAAGCTGCCTAATGAACCTAATATGGCGTGCGCTGATATTTTGACACTTGGTCGAGTTGTCTGCAGTCGTTGCTTTTGTTTGTTTGCCCGGTGCAATCGTGCGGGAGGTCGCCAGCGTGTTGTGCCGCACAGGTCGAGGTTTTCTTCACATTTCAAGCTGGGGCTAGCTGGGGCATTTCAAGGCCCAGTAAGCGCGTTTCTTCATATTGAAGCCAAATGCCGTGTAAATGATGCGGTCTGTATTGCCATTTGCGGTCGATGACCTTCACACGTACACAACATATCAATGTGCATGATTTGAAACGATGCCATACGATGTTTTAGTGAGAGTGGTGGGGAAAGCCTTAGTTCTGGAAGCCTTCAATGTGGCATTGAAAACCGTAGGGCTTTCGTTGCCACCATGCAGTCAAGGCAAATTACAAGGAACATTGACATAGTGATATAGTTATAGCCACACAGACACTACACTTCTGCAACAGCACGAAGACACCACCCTTCGAAGACAGCTGCCATGTTGCGCACTTGTCCAGTATAGCCACCAGCACACACATCTATACACAAGCGTAGACAACCAGAGCGAATAATTTGGAAACTGAACGGACAACCGATTCGATGCGACGGACGGACATCACAAAGAAGACACTAGACAACGGAAAACAATATCCGCACAATCACTTGGCAGTTGGTACAACAGCCACAAATAATGCCAGTCAGAACGCGTCATTCTCAACCATATCCAGCTGTTATTCTATTCGTATGAGTATCCGAATTTGTTCGGTCCATCGGCCTGCATCAGGGTGATGCCATCGAAGCTGACGGTGCGCATGTGTCCATGGCTGGCGCTGTAGGTCGTCTGGCTCACGGGGACGGCGGTCGCGCTGTAAACAGCAGACAGAGCCTGCACAGAAGCAGTGATGATGTTGACGTCAGGAGCAGCCTCGGCAGCGGCAGCAGCAGCGGCGTAGGCAGCCTTGAAGGTAGCCTTGGCTGCCTCGACCTCAGCAGTGTCCACGACACGGCCAGAAGCATCCACCGGCGCAGAGACGCCAGAGAACTTGATCTCTACGGGAGTGGGGGCCAGGTAGTAAGATTGAGGAGCCGGAGCGCTGTAGGTCGCAGTGTTGACGGCCACGGCGGGGGCAGCACCAGTGATGATGTTGACGTCAGGAGCAGCCTCAGCAGCGGCGGCAGCAGCATCGTAGGCAGCCTGGAAGGAAGCCTTGGCTGCCTCGACCTCAGATACAGATACAGATACAGATACAGATAGTGTATTAAACAATGGGTCCACAACATGCATGGCTTTTCACCTTTGCGAGTCAGTACACTAAAAC
Organism: Chirona hameri; assembly: GCA_036785665.1. Classification (NCBI taxonomy): domain Eukaryota; kingdom Metazoa; phylum Arthropoda; class Thecostraca; order Balanomorpha; family Balanidae; genus Chirona; species Chirona hameri. The sequence continues at coordinate 155,597 of JAXIVJ010000256.1, read as the reverse complement.
ATATAATGGATACACTATAATCACCCGAGTGCCAGCCGGCCAGAAACACGCTTCAAGCCATAAGCAAAGAGATAATGTTAAAATAGCGCATATCGCGTTGGGCAGCTCAGTCTACGTCTGACGCAGAATATACTCGCGCAGGCGCTGCCGGAATCCAGCGTGGTGGGTCGCAATTGGTAGTTGGTTGTAATCCTGCACAGCACCGTAACACAGCCTGCGTCGTCCGGCTTCAGTTCTAATACGCGGCAGTGTGATATCACCAGCTCGTCTGGTATCCACGGCTCGTCAGCAGTGTCCACGACACGGCCAGAAGCATCCACCGGCGCAGAGGGGCCAGAGTACTTGATCTCTACGGGAGTTGGAGCCAGGTAGTAAGTTTGAGGTGCCGGAGCGCTGTAGGTCGCAGTGTTGACGGCCACAGCGGGGGCAGCACCAGTGATGATGTTTACGTCAGGAGCAGCCTCGGCAGCGGCGGCAGCAGCGTCGTAGGCAGCCTTGAAGGTAGCCTTGGCGGCCTTAACCTCAGCAGTGTCTACGACACGGCCAGAAGCATCCACCGGCGCAGAGACGCCAGAGTACTTGATCTCTACGGGAGTGGGGGCCAGGTAGTAAGATTGAGGAGCCAGAGCGCTGTAGGTCGCAGTGTTGATTGACACAGCGGGGGCAGCACCGGTGATGATGTTGACGTCAGGAGCAGCCTCAGCGGCGGCGGCGGCAGACTCGAAGGCACTCTTGAACGACGCCTTGGCAGTGGCCACGGCTGCGGTGTCTTGCACGGAAACAGGCAGGTGAGCGCCACTGGCAACGAAGCCAGTCTCGGCACCGGCCCTGTACTCCACACGCCTCTTCTGAGCGTCGTCGGCAACGAACTCAAAGTTTCCCTTGACGTTGTTGGCGGCGTTGGCAGACTCGTAGCGGGAGCTGTCGCTTGTGCTGAAGGAAAACTCGTACGAGCTGTCATCGTTGGACGTGGAACGGAAGTCAGCGATTTCGGACGGCTTCGTGGCGGCACCGTAGGTAGTGATCACCGGCACAGCGGCAGGAGCCTGCACGGAAGCGGTGATGATGTTGACGTCAGGAGCAGCCTCGGCAGCGGCGGCAGCAGCGTCGTAGGCAGCCTTGAAGGTAGCCTTGGCTGCCTCGACCTCAGCAGTGTCCACAACACGGCCAGAAGCATCCACCGGCGCAGAGACGCCAGAGTACTTGATCTCTACGGGAGTCGGGGCCAAGTAGTAAGATTGAGGTGCCGGAGCGCTGTAGGTCGCAGTGTTGATTGACACAGCGGGGACAGCACCAGTGATGATGTTGACGTCAGGAGCAGCCTCAGCAGCGGCGGCAGCAGCATCGTAGGCAGCCTTGAAGGAAGCCTTGGCGGCCTTAACCTCAGCAGTGTCGTCTACTTGCTCGGGGTGCGTGGCCAGCTCCTCGAGGGTGGCGTACCGAACAGGCGTCTTGTACACGTAGGTCTTGGTAGCAGTTGCATCGGGCTTCTTGAATGCGGTCACCACGTAGCCGTCGACTCCGGCCGTGTACTCGACATTGCCGCCATCGACGCCGAATTGGCCGCGCACCTCGTTGGCCTGGTCGCCCTGCTGGCTCTGGTAGAGGCCTTCGGCAGTGTCGAAGCCGTACTGGTAAGAGCCGTCGTTCTGCTGCACATAGTACTGGGCCCGGCGGCCCTGATTCACCGCCGGGATCTTCCAGCACTGGCAGCCAGCGACAAGCAGACCCAATACAACCTGAAAACGAAGATTGTCTGGTTAGTTACTCTCTAAACAACAACACAAAACGGGTAAAAGAATAGGAGGTGGAAGTAAAAGTATGCATGTGAAATGACAGTAACCGATGAAAGGGAAAGAAAGCGGAAATCCGTGCCTAGGATCGTCTAGTAATGTTGGCTGATTAATTTGTAATGTTTTTCTTCTTCTTCAAAGAACTGTTTATATTATATATAACCATTCTTATATGTATGATAAGTATAACCCTTCCGCAATATGATAAAACCCTTCTTATCTTACTCGCATAAGGAAAACCAGCAAGTAAGTTATGCAACATGTTCGGCATCACATAGCCACTGGAATTGAACGTTTTGTGGCCACTGGCATTGTTTCTTACTGCTTTCAGTGCACGAAGCAAGTTGTTGCGTGAAAGAATGTTGTGATTTTTTTTAATTATATTAAAGCGATTATGTCATCGGAATCAGTGACCTTATCCTCGTTGTTTGTATATTATTAAAACGATTATAAGCTTCACATTTTAGATGATCGAAAACGCTGCCATTTTCCATCCTGAAGGACGTCTTTTTGCAGTACACTCATAAAAATCCTTGGGTTGGAGCTTATTGAAATCGGATTTATTATGTCTTTGAGTGATGACAGACTCTATCACCTGCTGGGAACCTGCACAATTTAAATATAAATATATGAATATTGGTGCAATCAAAGTTGCTTTTCCACATGTAAACATTCTCTATATTTTCCTGTTGGGTATGCATAAAGGAAAATGTTTTATGTACGTACAAATGAGCTTGCAATCAGGCTTAATTTAGCTATGCAATGTTCTTAATGGTAACTTTTACCATTGCACTGGCGGGAGCGACTGACATACAGTCAGAATATTTGGTACCAGCCAGGGATGTAGGAACGTCATGAAAAGTACGGGGTGGGGGAATTAGAACTTTAATTTCGTCCTGAAAGAAGCAAAACCCCTCTATGCAATATTTCTTCGAAGATTGGAGGGCTTGTTGTGTTTGAGAACATTTTGCTACCTCAAATTTCCTCATTAAACAGAAAATATTTTAGCAAAAATTTGAACAGAAATTTGGGGCCAACCCCTTGGCTACTTGGCACATATTTATACATCTATGTACCAATGTTTATGCCAAATGTGCTGCAATATGCGCCTGTCCTGAATATTTCAGTAATGTGAATGCAAGACGGTCTGCTCGCCGTACGGCAGCCGTGGGGAGTACTCACCAGACGAGCTGCCATGGTGAGGCAGACGAGTGTGAGTGTGTGTGTGCTGCTGGCTGGGACGGGGGCCGCTTATATAGCGCGGCCGGCAGCGGGGCTGTGGCCGCCGGCAGGTCTACTCTGCCAAGGCCGGTCAGTGGTGCGGCCGGCTGGCTGGCGGCGAGGCCCCGCTGGCCGGCCACGCCAGTTGTGTGGACGCACTACTGGGGGTTTGGGCAGTGGACAAGTGGTCCGGGGCTAGACAGAGAAGAGCAGCGCGCCGGTCCTCTGATCCCTGCCGCAGACGCCACGCAGATACTTTGTAGCTCTAGAGAGGCGCAACGAAACATGTAAAAATGAAATACAGTTCAAGAGCATGTTGAAAAGCTCATGGTTCATGGTACGTCGGGTAATTTCGAATTGCTATTAGATGTTTTAGACCGGCGCTTTTTTAGCAGGAATATAATGATTTTACGATAGATAAAGTATCAGTAAACAATGTGATCTGAAAGGCAAACTGACTTTTGGCTAAAAGGAAAACTGTCTGCAAAATGAATTGGAATTGGACGTGATTCTGATCACAACAAGAGTTATTTTCCCGATATTCATTGCTTTGAATCGCAATGAAAACAAGGCAAACAAATCAGTAGCACGCACAGGGGCACGACACAGTTCCACGAACTCATCGTATATCGCTTTGTTTTTGCATTAAAAGGAACAAACTTGCCTCGGTATCAGTTAAAAATTTCTTTAAAATCAGGAAGTTCAATATTCGGTTGGTTTAAACCGTTTTGTTTTTTGCTGGGGGGGGGGGGGTATGGCCCTGATGCCCCTTGGATCCGCCCCTGATATTAACTGAATAGTGCATAGGAGTTTGACGCAGCGATAAGGCAAAAGTGAAAAATTATACTATACGTATCTCAGTAGTCAGTACCTATTGTGTGCTCTGGGTAAGGTAGATTAATAAGTATGAAATCCAACTCAACACAGAATTCTTCCTGACAGGACACCCTCTTGCGTCCAAAAGGTTGACTCATGTTGCCGCTTCGTTGTCGTCATGGAATTGAAGTAACGGGAGAGGAAAGTACCAAGCGTCAGCTTCCCGCAGGAATTCGTTAGAGTGACTTTTGAAAGTCTAAATATTTAGAATGCCGCGACTTCCTCCCATTGCCGACATAGGGAAATCCCAACACTCATGATAAACGCCGATGTAATGGAAGACTGTACTCAAGTGAATGGAGTTGCTACAAGTATTTCATATGTTGTTTCTCGTATATATGGTGTTTTTGTTTCTTTGTGTGCATTTGTTCAGGTCGTGCCAAAATCTCTTGCAAAAATGCTGTAGAATTTGCTTTTAGGGATCTTCACAAACTTCATTGGTTATATTTGTGTGCTATTTACATGCAATTAATAATTAGGTATGTTTTAAACGTACCCAATATTGTTATACCTAATATGTTGTCCGCCCCTATAGCGCAGTCGGGAGAACACTGGGCTTTTGACCTGACCCGGTGTTGCAGACCGGGTTCGAGTCGTTTCGGCGCTCGCTATTTGCCCCTGACTGGGATGGCCCGCGGCTGGTGGCAGCGGTCGCACCAAGGCGGGGCGGGCCGTGTCCAGGTAATTCGGTCATGTAAAACTTTCGCCTCTAAATTTTGTCGGCTGCCAGGAATTGCCCGACCAAACGGTAGGGGTCAGGGCCTGCGCAACAAGTTGCGTGGGTAAAGTAGATACCTCGGAACCTCGGAAATCCGTCCATTCAAAAGGTTCGGACTAAATTTATAAATAAAAAATCTGCATATTGGAAACTCTTCGCCAATCCTACGAGCATCCTTCTCTTCACTGTGGAATTGAATGCGTTAACATTCCTGTGAAAGTAAACTGCTTTGTTTATATTAAAGGCACGCGGGAACTGAATAGGTAATACACATATTTATGGCTAACGCACGCTAGGTAATAGCCGTTTTCACGAATTATTTTACGTTTGGGGCGATTGGGGCGTTTGGGGCGATTGGGGCGTTTTGGGCGATTGGGGCGTTTGGGGTGTTTGGGGCGATTGGGTCTATAGCTCGTAAGAACAAGGCTTTTCCCGGTTATTTTTGGTATCAATCGCAATTTTATGAATTCATGAATAAGTATATGCTCTTACAATGCAATATTTCCCGTTAGTTTGCTTCGAATATTCAAATTCATGAGCAAATCTGGCAATTTGTGTTGTGTCAGTTCCTTCTACAAAACATACCGCAAACGCCCTAAAAAGAGGCTAAAAGTATACTAGTATACTAGCTATGATTAAATGAAATACGCAATTGATAGTTAGTTAGGGCAAAATTGAAGATATTAATGACAAAGAAATATAATATTATGATGAAAAATGCAATCAAATGTCAAAAGCATAGACAGACCTTCATTCAACGTCGCTCCGTTCCGCTGAGATCGTCTTATTTAGAGCGGTAACTTCGTTGGTTTCCGAAAACCGGAACAATCCTTACGCATTTCGAATCACCCCAAATGGTTTTGATTTGATTAATTGATTAATTGATGAATCTCACAAAAAGCTGAAAAGACCTCAGAAAAAGCACTTATAAACCCATGAAACATGCGGGCTTTCTGCAGCCACTGGTACTGAAAACTCAAAAATGGTTGCTCTAGATCGAACGGACGGCATGGCTGGGCGCAGACCACGGCTCTGCACATGCGCAACGTGACGTCAGGCGACCGGCCGTCGCCGGAGCCACTCCGGCAGGCTGGTCGCCATGGTGACCAGCCTGCTTGCGCCGGAGCCACGTGTGCAACGTGACGTCAGGCGACTCGCCGGCCCGTCGCCATGGTAACCGGGTGGCGGCGCCTGCGCAGAGCAAGCGTAGAGCCGGAGCCAGCATTCCCGTCATCTTACAACAAATGATCAAAACTAAATCGCTAATTATCATTAATCCTTGCTTTCAAAAGTGAATATGACTGAAAATATGAATGGACTAATTCATCTAGTTTTCATTGAAATAAACTATTATTCCTGAAAACCATGTCGTTGCAAAATATGACCATTTCCCGAACCCCGCTCTTCCGGGATTCGAGCCAGATGGAGTCGCACCAAACGCCCCAAACCGCCACAGCCATCTGCGGTTTGGGGCGTTTGGGGCGTTAATCATCACCAAAGCTTGTATAAGATGAAATTGTTAATTTTAAGTAAACTATGGTGTTATCATGAAAATGGAATTTCCAGGAAAATGCATTAATTCATAAACTTGCGATTGATACCAAAAATCACCGGGAAAAGCCGCGTTCTTACGAGCTATAGACCCAATCGCCCCAAACATCCCAAACGCCCTAAACGTCCCAATTGCCCCAAACGCCCCAAACGCCCCAATCGCCCCAAACGTAAAATACTTCGTGAAAACGGCTAATTTGGCGGTTGGAGTCATCGAAATAATCTCGATTTTCGTCCATTATCAGTGATTTCCCCCACTTGCGACCACCCAACCTTCAGGAAATGCATACAAATCTCGTCTCAAGACGGTTGGTGGTCTTGCGGAAGACGGAGAATGGGCTGAGCTATGCGAGCTTTTCCGGCGTTGAAATGAATGGCAACATGTTGTGCAGCGTCAATCATATTTCTTTGTGAAGTAGGACAATGTTTGTGCTGTGAACATTTTAGGCAAATGGGGACAAAATGTGACTCTGCTTTTAAAGTAAATTAAGTCACCAAGGATTGGTGCTTATTCATTTCACTGCTCTCTAAAAAGTGAGACTTTCTAAACAGTTGTCCGAAACACTAAGCTGGTCCTTCGTGACAAGCGGAGTGCCAGAGATGAAAGCCGAAAGCCCCACAAAGATAAACATGAACAACGTGAACAACACGAAAATGATCGCCACGGTAAGACCTAGACCTGTCGTCGTATTCCATGTTTGCGTTCCCTCCGCTGCTGGTCGAACACATAAGGAGGCATAATCTAACGCGGCTGAGATGTATGGAGGATAAACCTTCTCTGGATGAATCACGAGAGAGACCGGTAGAGGAAATTGAGCCCCATTCTCGCCAGGATGAGGTCGCGTGACCAGTCCATCGTGACGCGTGCTCCGCGCGCTGTTCATGACGAGACGACCACGAGGTTATTGCTCAAGCAGCAGGCGTTTGGTAGCAGCCGCCTGTCACCGACCGGATAGGCTGTGCCGCACTACACGAGACTGCAACGCACGGTGAGCGTGCGGGCCGCCCGACTCGTCTTCCCGTGGGCGGGCGGCTGGTGGGCGATAGACCGCAGTCCGCAGGGTGGTGCTGCTGTAGTCTGACCTATTGTACACCAGTGCAACTGCTACGTGACACCCGTGACGAGCGTGTCAGAGCTTCGCGTGAAACGTGCTATTTATTATTAACTGCCAAGCTGTTATCTTGAATACAAAACGTCTGGACCTGAACACCACCAGCACCGGTGCAGTGTCCTATTCAAATTGGTGGGGTCACTACCTCACCAACCTTGTATTTTGCCCCACCAACTTTGTGTTTTGCCCAGCCAGGTTTTGTATGATTTGAAGGTTCTCTGACATGACAATAGTCAATTTTCATCTTAATCAGGTTAACTTGCGCCGTGCCGGGGGGGGGGGGGGGCGTTTAGACGCCCCCTTAAGGTTTTCAAGGATAACGAAAAAACGGCAGCGCTGCGCGCCGCCATTTTTGGCACAGCTTTTTGGGCATCAATGGCAGACATTATGTTAAAAAATGCCTCGGGTCATCTCAGATCAGGTCACCAGACCAGGTCACGTGACCCCACCTCCAAAAAATGTTTCCGGTCGTACCACAGCTACAGATTTTGGCCGATCGGTTTCGTACTTACAGGATTGCATAAGAGCTATAGTACCTACAATACGTGTATCTCTTTTTGTATATCGGTGACCTAAGGTCGGGTCAATTTCGTGTCCTCCCCATTATAAGTCAATGGGGAAATAATCAAATGCTTCCTATTCTGAGGATATCAATTATATCAGCCCAATTCCTTCTGGATCATGTTCTCATAGGCCATTCTTGAAGTTCCAGGCGCAATTGTTGTTCAGTGACCCCTACAGGTTCAGATGAGGTCACCCGAGCTCACCAACATTTTTGTATCCAATAGCTCTCGACAAAATGAAGATAGAGAAGTAAAACTGTCACCAATGTGTTTGTCTCGTCGAGTCACGTCCCCAGATGTGCAACATGATTTAATTGGGTCACCACTTGACCTTGACCTGAGGTCAAATTTATAAGTTAACCTAACCTGATCATCATGCATATGATACGAAGCGTCTTGACGAGACAAACACGATGGCGTCAAGAATATTGTCTTACCTTTGTTAGATACAAATATATTTGTGAAAACTGTTTTGCTAAAAAATAGTCTTTTTGACATTTGATGAGCTCTGGAGCCTAAACTACTAATATGAGCTAAAATATGATGACACTGTGGCGATTGGATTTGTCAAAAGCTTTCCATAGTTTTTCTGTCTGTAGCTATCAGAATTCGTGTGATATCTGGGGATTTCTGGATTGAAGTCGTAAAACTTGAAAATATGACCCTTGATGACCTCTGGGGACCTCAATATTGATCTGAGAAGAACACAAAAATCCTGAAATAGTTTCAAAATTTATTGCGACGAGCCTTCGAAAGGTGTTTTTGGTTTTTGTCTACGTCCAATAGGAGCCGAGTTAGAGGGGGCGTCGAACCCCCCCCCCCCCCCGGCACGGCGAAGGTGACGCCGAGCACAGGCACTGCGCGGGCAACCAACCAATGGGACATTTTGCCCCACCATCTTTTTTCTCTCTCGAAAAACTCCACCCATGACCACCAGATTCTGAGATCAAACCAGTGTTCATCAAACTCTCTTGGATTACATTATATGGCTCGGTTCATACATTGAGAGATGCAGTTCCATTGTAGTCTACTGAATGTGCCAATAGCAGCGCTTAGTCAATTGCAAATTCTAAAGAATAGCGGTCGTGCTTTTGCTTGGATTTCGGAAGGAGTGCAAACAATTATTTTAGTGTATCCTATGAAAAGTAGAATACGATGACAGAAATGTTTAGTGATTTCTTAAAAGTGACGCAATTAATCAAAAACGTTTAATGCAATTTTTAAAAAGCAAGTTTCGAAATAAGTAAATCACCGACGCTTATTCTCCGCCACTAATTTCGTCTGCCTTGCACAATACAAACTGTGTTAAAGATATTTTGTGAAATACCTTTTATGTGATTGCCTGATTGGCTTTGAGTTTTGACTGAATGACTATGAGTGGGATAAGACCGCTTTGAAATTATTTGTTTTTCTTAGGAGACGGTTATTTTTTAAATACGTATGTGCGTTTGCAGGCAGATACCAACCTGTCGTATGAGTTTGGCTATCGTGTCTATGACTTTTCCAAAGCCCGATTACTGTTTGTGTTTTACGCCAAAACTTGTATGACCACGGCGGGTGCCAAAGATCCTGAAAGATTGGTTCCACGCGAGGGTTTGAACGCATGCCAGTGTGCAATGAGCAAGCTGACGGTGTAAGCAATACTTCTTTGTTAATGTTATGTAACGAAACAGTGATACTGACGTATTGCTAAGTTGCACTGGTATATTCGACCATTTAACCCTATTTGTAACAGGCTCCTGGCTACCCCTATTTGTAACAGGGGGGGGGGGATTTCCGCCCCCCGGAGATCTCGAGATCTACCCGTCCGATTTTCATAAAGCAAACGGCATATTGTTCCCCTCAACACGATCCGCATTTCAAAAATATAAAAAAAAATCCGCCTTTTTTATAGGGGGAGCTAAAGGGGGGCAAAAACTACACATTTTAGAGGTATTTGTGATCCAACACAGCTGTCATGTTTATGAACCGATTTTAACGCAACTAATGGGGATCGATAGAGAATGAATCGGAAATGAATATGTGACGACGACTTTTCAAAATGCAAAAATCATAGGCTTGTGCAGGTCACTCAATATGGGGGTGAAGTAAATTCGTAATAAAACCATTTTTTATGTTTTTTATAAATGAAATGGTGTGTTATTGTGACATAAGAAAAACAGTTATTAAACATATTGTTTTTGCCATAGGCGGCACCAGGTCAGTGAAAAAGGGAGGTCACATAGGAACAAATAGTAAACGCAGGCAAGTTGCTATCCAGCACTATAAATCAGTTACTGATCGTAGATAGTTCCTTTTTACCTGTTGTACTTCATCATAGGCGTATCCAGGATCCAAACTGAGGAGACGCAAGACCTTTTGATAGGTATAGTATCCGCTATTATGATACTAACTAGTCAACAGTGACTATTTCACCTACAACTTCAATTAACATTGCATACCTCCCTTTTTACCCTACCTGGACTCGCCTATTATCTTATAATCGTTCGTAGAGTACCCTGTGGTGCATGTTTACTTCGAAAACTGCAGTATGTTATGTCATTGTAGGCCCATGCATCCTAGTTTCCTTGCAATAATTATACCCCTTTCTTCCATTCCTGAGCGCATCTCTGCCAAAAATGACTTAATGTCTTCTCCTGGCCTCATATGTGCTTATATCATTATAAACTAACCGTCTATTGTGCTGTAATCGCTAGCATATCGTCATCACCATGCCAGCCACCCCCTTTTCATATGCCTGAACACGCCCCTGCAACTCTATATGTAATCAATTATGCAAATAATGGAAGGAAAATCTATCTTTTACATCTTGATAGCTATAAATGCCCCTTACAATGCTGTATTGGCTTCCTGCCAAGCATTGAATACTTCCTGGAAACCACCCCCCCCCCTTTCAAATCCCTGAAACCGCCTCTGCCATGCAATTTTTATGATATTTAATTAACATCAACTAATTTGCACTTGTTGCAATCACCGTAAACCGATGTAACTCCTTCATACTTGAGGCAGTTAGGAAGAAACTGTGAAGATTGCAATTCCGTATTATCGCCAAATGTCGCCGCAGAACCCTCCCAAAAACGTGCCCTGGAACCGCCTCTGTTCAGGTTAAGAACGCAAAATTTTGACTCCATATGTGGAATTCAATTCTAGGATAAGTCTTAAAATGTCATGGGTCTGGTCTTAGCCGTTCGGGAGATATCTGGGAAAAACATGAGGGGGTGGGGGCGGAATCCGCCCCCCTGTTACAAATATGGTTAACCTATCATCTTTTTTGATGCGTGTATCTGTTCATCTACAAAGTCCGGGAAGTGAGCTGCTCATTGATATGCGCCGTGTTTTAATAGGTGAATAAACTCTGAGCTGATCCATATTTCGTGTCCGGCTAACCAGAACCACCTGTTTCCAACTGGAGCCAGTAGCAGGGCGTTATCCTGGCGCCCGTTGGACGCCCGGTGTGTCAGGTCGCTAACCTCCTTAGCCGGGCGGCCGAAGGTCAGAAGACACCCTATGGGTCTGACCCTTCAGCTGGCACGGTCTGCCGTGTCGATACGTTTGATATCATGAATCGGGGGCACTCACCACCAGGACAAAAATATGGTTGAGAACTCATCGGATTGTTATATCAAACATATGCTTGTGTCTATATACCTACAAGATTGGAAAGTGAAAATACTGAATTGGGATCGTAAAGAATTGTAAGGAATTTACAGATGGTAAACGTGAGATAATCAGTGAAGATATGTCTTGTGACACGATATGTTGACATCACATGTATCATTCTTATGGTAAGCAGGACTATCATACCGACCAAAAAATAGAAAACAGGCCTAAAAGGCCGTGCTATTGGTGTATTGCGTATGTGGATCTAGCAAATAGTCAGTAAATTCATGTTCTGAATGACTATTTACAAGCCCTCACAGGATTGTCGGTATTACGAAGAATTAACACACGCACAGGTCTCATATTATCCGGTTTGCATAAGTCTAAGCACACATAGAAGTACTGGGTGTCCCGGAAAAACAAACTCTGGATTTTAGCTCGTGCTTCAATATGCACGCGCCAATTTTTTTAAAACTTTTCATGATTATAGCTGGGAACGTGGCAAAACCGATGAACACAGAAACAAGTCCTTTGAGATGTTTTTATTTTAATATTGGAAAAGGCGTTTTGTGTGGAAGCCTACATTCCAGGGTGTGTTCCTGGGTGTCCGGAAAAAAGGATACTGTGATTTTCCGTAATAATTTCGGTTATAAACAAACAATATTAAACACAATCGAGTATCGTTATATTCACCAGTTCATGGCAAAACAGATAATGCATGACATTTGTACAGAGACTCCCTCTGTTAGTCACAGCTTACAGTGCAGCCTCCTACAGAAGATGCTCGATGTGCGCCCCCTTCCGGCGGATCAGATGAGGCAGTCGCACAGTCTGCAGATGGTCGACAGCTTTGTCGATCATTGCTGAGGGCATGCGGCCGACTTCTACGATGGTGGCGCGCTTCAGGTCTTCTGTTGTTGTGGGCTTTTCTTTGTAAACACGGTCCGTGACCTTTGTAAACACGGTCTCTCCACAGAAATAAATCCAATGGACTGAGGTCCGGGGAAAAGGGGTTCCCACGCCACCTCCGCGTTGAGGCTGACAGAGGCAGTTTCTGTACAAATGTCATGGCTTATCTGTTTTGCCATGAACTAGTGAATATAACTATACTCGAATTTGTAATATTGTTTGTTTATAACCGAAACTATTACGGAAAATCACAGTATCTTTTTCCCGGACACCCTGGAACACACCCTGGAAAGTAGGCTTCCTCACAAAATGCCTTTTAAATATTAAAAACATCTCAAATGACATATTTCTGTGTTCATCGGATTTGCCACGTTCTCAGCTATAATAATGACAAGTTTTAAAAAAAAAATGGCGCGTGCATATTGAAGCACGAGGTAAAATTCAGAGTATGCTTTTTTCCGGGACACCCTGTACACAGACACTATGGTAATGGACTAGTTGCAGGTTGTTTGGTGAATATTTGCAAAACAATTATAAAAATGTGCTGATGAACGTCATACACACCTTCCCAGCCTATGGCGTTCTGTGTTTTGCAGCTACAATCAACAGCCAGCAACAGCTTGCTGGCTGTTGATTGTAGCTGCTGCCTGCTGGCCTGCTCCATCGTTTGTGCGTTGTCGTGTACGTTGTCGATAAGCTTCGGCTTTCTTGAGCTTTAGTGTTTTTGCAGATAGCGGCATTACACAAATATTGCTACATAGTGACATTGCATCAATTTCATTAATCTACATATACATGCAGTCGGTTGTAGAAGCAAATTTCGCTCCTCAGACATATGTTGTTGATCTGGTGAGGGGGGGGGGGGGGTCGGATCGTCAGAGAATCTCATTCTAACTAGTGTACTCAAATGTGTCCCACGGTTCTTGACGATGGTAATAAGACATTTTCGCCAGCGGGGCTAACCGGGTCAGATGTCGCTGGCGTCTCGGCCGCGCCGGAGCAGATGGCGCCACCTGCTGGGTGCTCGGGTGAAAATACTTCTAGACACGCCCAATACGCCCAAATCAGGCTGCCGTGTCTCGCGACTCATTGCGTCTCACCGGCCAAAAAAGTGTCTTTGGCTTATCGTGAGTCGTGACTCATCGCAAATTGGACCAAACTTTGGCCCAGTTCCGTCAGCCACTGGGTGGTTTGGTGAAACAGTAGACCAGGTTTTTGATATGTGGTGGATATGGATACCGCACCACGTCTCTCGCTGGTGGGTTAGTTAGAAATGCGGAACACAAATTTTATTTGTTTTCACTTTGCACGCACCGTTTCAAGTGATACAAATCTACTACTCGGCATTTGTGTCTCATTTTGACCTCTTCCACCAACGATTTGTGTCTCAACTCTCAGGTCACATCGCAAAATCGCAAATTTGTTTACCTCTTGTGTCGCCGGCTCATGGAGGTCGTAGGGATATGGAAGAAATAAATAGGAGTCGGCTATTTTAGGCTTCCATAGCACAAGGATGTTTGGTGATGGTGGTTTTCAGAATGTTTGAGAGCTGTTTCTTCTGATCCTTATAAATCCGTCATCTGATCTGAACATTTTCCGTCGGACGGTTATGACATGAAGCTGCCTAATGAACCTAATATGGCGTGCGCTGATATTTTCACACTTGGTCGAGTTGTCTGCAGTCGTTGTTTTTGTTTGTTTGCCCGGTGCAATCGTGCGGGAGGTCGCCAGCGTGTTGCGCCGCACAGGTCGAGGTTTTCTTCACATTCCAAGCTGGGGCTAGCTGGGGCATTTCAAACCCCAGTAAGCGCGTTTCTTCATATTGAAGCCAAAATGCAGTGTAAATGATGCGGTCTGACTCTGTATTGCCATTTTCGGTCGATGACCTCCACACGTACACAACATATCAATGTGCATGATTTGAAACGATGCCATACGATGGTTTAGTGAGAGTGATAGGGAAAGCCTTAGTTCTGGAAGCCTTCAATGTGGCATTGAAAACCGTAGGGTTTTCGTTGCCACCATGAAATCAAAGCAAATTACAAGACACATTGACATAGTGATATAGTTATAGACACACAGACACTACACTTCTCCAACAGCATGAGGACACCACCCTTCGAAGACAGCTGCCATGTTGCGCACTTGTCCAGTATAGCCACGAGCACACACACACACACACCTATACACAAGCGTAGACAACCAGAGCCAAAACTTTGGAAACTATATGGACAACCGACTTGAAGCGATGGACGGACATCACAAAGAAGACACTAGACAACGGAAAACAATATCCGCACAATCACTTGGCAGTTGGTGCCACAGCCACAAATAATGCCAGTCAGAACGCGTCATTCTCTACCATATCAAGCTGTTATTCTATTCGTATGAGTATCCGAACTTGTTCGGTCCATCGGCCTGCATCAGGGTGATGCCATCGAAGCTGACGGTGCGCATGTGTCCATGGCTGGCGCTGTAGGTCGTCTGGCTCACGGGGACGGCGGCCGCGCTGTAAACAGCAGACGGAGCCTGCACAGAAGCAGTGATGATGTTGACGTCAGGAGCAGCCTCAGCAGCGGCGGCAGCAGCGGCGTAGGCAGCCTTGAAGGTAGCCTTGGCTGCCTCGACCTCAGCAGTGTCCACGACACGGCCAGAAGCATCCACCGGCGCAGAGGGGCCAGAGTACTTGATCTCTACGGGAGTGGGGGCCAGGTAGTAAGATTGAGGTGCCGGAGCGCTGTAGGTCGCAGTGTTGACGGCCTCAGCGGGGACAGCACCAGTGATGATGTTGACGTCAGGAGCAGCCTCAGCGGCGGCGGCGGCAGCATCGTAGGCAGCCTGGAAGGAAGCCTTGGCTGCCTCGACCTCAGCAGTGTCTACGACACGGCCAGAAGCATCCACCGGCGCAGAGACGCCAGAGTACTTGATCTCTACGGGAGTGGGGGCCAGGTAGTAAGATTGAGGTGCCGGAGCGCTGTAGGTCGCAGTGTTGACGGCCACAGCGGGGGCAGCACCAGTGATGATTTTGACGTCAGGAGCAGCCTCAGCAGCGGCGGCAGCAGCGTTGTAGGCAGCCTTGAACGACGCCTTGGCAGTGGCCACGGCTTCGGTGTCTTGCACGGAAACAGGCAGGTGAGCGCCACTGGCAACGAAGCCAGTCTCGGCACCGGCCCTGTACTCCACACGCCTCCTCTGAGCGTCGTCGGCGACGAACTCAAAGTTTCCCTTGACGTTGTTGGCGCCGTCGGCAGACTCGTAGCGGGAGCTGTCGATTGTGCTATAGGAGAACTCGTACGAGCTGTCATCGTTGGACGTGGAACGGAAGTCAGCGATTTCGGACGGCTTCGTGGCGGCACCGTAGGTAGTGATCACCGGCACAGCGGCGGGAGCCTGCACGGAAGCGGTGATGATGTTGACGTCAGGAGCAGCCTCGGCAGCGGCGGCAGCAGCGCCGTAGGCAGCCTGGAAGGTAGCCTTGGCTGCCTCGACCTCAGCAGTGTCTACGACACGGCCAGAAGCATCCACCGGCGCAGAGACGCCAGAGTACTTGATCTCTACGGGAGTGGGGGCCAGGTAGTAAGTTTGAGGTGCCGGAGCGCTGTAGGTCGCAGTGTTGACGGCCACAGCGGGGACAGCACCAGTGATGATGTTGACGTCAGGAGCAGCCTCGGCAGCGGCGGCAGCAGCGTCGTAGGCAGCCTTGAAGGTAGCCTTGGCTGCCTCGACCTCAGCAGTGTCCACGACACGGCCAGAAGCATCCACCGGCGCAGAGGGGCCAGAGTACTTGATCTCTACGGGAGTGGGGGCCAGGTAGTAAGATTGAGGTGCCGGAGCGCTGTAGGTCGCAGTGTTGACGGCCACAGCGGGGGCATACCCAGTGATGATTTTGACGTCAGGAGCAGCCTCGGCAGCGGCAGCAGCAGCGTCGTAGGCAGCCTTGAAGGTAGCCTTGGCTGCCTCGACCTCAGCAGTGTCCACGACACGGCCAGAAGCATCCACCGGCGCAGAGGGGCCAGAGTACTTGATCTCTAGGGGAGTGGGGGCCAGGTAGTAAGATTGAGGAGCCGGAGCGCTGTAGGTCGCAGTGTTGATTGACACAGCGGGGACAGCACCAGTGATGATGTTGACGTCAGGAGCAGCCTCAGCAGCGGCGGCAGCAGCGTCGTAGGCAGCCTTGAAGGTAGCCTTGGCTGCCTCGACCTCAGCAGTGTCCACAACACGGCCAGAAGCATCCACCGGCGCAGAGGGGCCAGAGTACTTGATCTCTACGGGAGTGGGGGCCAAGTAGTAAGATTGAGGTGCCGGAGCGCTGTAGGTCGCAGTGTTGATTGACACAGCGGGGACAGCACCAGTGATGATGTTGACGTCAGGAGCAGCCTCAGCAGCGGCGGCAGCAGCGGCGTAGGCAGCCTGGAAGGAAGCCTTGGCGGCCTTAACTTCAGCAGTGTCGTCTACTTGCTCGGGGTGCGTGGCCAGCTCCTCGAGGGTGGCGTACCGAACAGGCGTCTTGTGCACGTAGGTCTTGGTAGCAGTTGCATCGGGCTTCTTGAATGCGGTCACCACGTAGCCGTCGACTCCGGCCGTGTACTCGACATTGCCGCCATCGACGCCGAATTGGCCGCGCACCTCGTTGGCCTGGTCGCCCTGCTGGCTCTGGTAGAGGCCTTCGGCAGTGTCGAAGCCGTACTGGTAAGAGCCGTCGTTCTGCTGCACATAGTACTGGGCCCGGCGGCCCTGATTCACCGCCGGGATCTTCCAGCACTGGCAGCCAGCGACAAGCAGCCCCAATACAACCTGAAAACACAGATTGTCTGGTTAGTTACTCTCTAAACAACAACACAAAACGGGTAAAAGAATAGGAGGTGGAAGTAAAAGTATGCATGTGAAATGACAGTAACCGATGAAAGGGAAAGAAAGCGGAAATCCGTGCCAAGGATCGTCTAGTAGTGGTGGCGGATTAATTTGTAATGTTTTTCTTCTTCTTCAAAGAACTGTTTATATTATATATAACCATTCTTATATGTATGATAAGTATAACCCTTCCGCAATATGATAAAACCCTTCTTATCTTACTCGCATAAGGAAAACCAGCAAGTAAGTTATGCAATATGTTCGGCAACACATAGCCACTGGAATTAAACGATTTGTGGCGACTGGCATTGTTTCTTTCTGCTTTCAGTGCACGAAGCAAGTTGTTTCGTGAACGAATGTTGTGATTTTTTTAAAAATTATATTAAAGCGATATGTCATCGGAATCAGTGACCTTATCCTCGTTGTTTGTATATATTATTAAAACCATTATAAGTTTTACATTTTAGATAATCGAAAACGCTGCCTTTTTAGGACGTCTTTTATAAAGGACGTCTTTTTGCAGGACACCCATACAAATCCTTGGGTTGGAGCTTATTGAAATCGGATTTTTTATGTCTTTGAATGATGACAGACTCTATCACCTGCTGGGAACCTGCACAATTTAAAATATAAATATATGAATATTGGTGCAATCAAAGTTGCTTTTCCACATGTAAACGTTCTCCATATTTTCCTGTTGGGTATGCATGAAGAAAAAACACTTACGTACGTACAAATGAGTTTGCAATCTGGCTTAAATTAGCTATGCAATGTTCTTAATGGTAACTTTTACCATTGCACTGGCGGGAGCGACTGACATACAGTCAGAATATTTGGTACCAGCCAGTGATGTAGGAACGTCATGAAAAGTACGGGGTGGGGGAATTGGAACTTAATTTTCGTCCTGAAAGAAGCCAAACCCCTCTATGCAATATTTCTTCGAAGATTGGAGGGCTTGTTATGTTTGCGAACATTTTGCTACCTCAAATTTCCTCATTAAACCGAAAATATTTTAGCTAAAAAATGAACAGAAATTTGGGGCCAACCCTTGGCAACTTGGCACATATCCGTACGTTTATGCACCAATGTTTATGCCAAATGTGCTGCAATATGCGCCTGGCCTGAATATTTCAGTAATGTGAATGCAAGACGGTCTGCTCGCCGTACGGCAGCCGTGGGGAGTACTCACCAGACGAGCTGCCATGGTGAGGCAGACGAATGTGAGTGTGTGTGTGCTGCTGGCTGGGACGGGGGCCGCTTATATAGCGCGGCCGGCAGCGGGGCTGTGGCCGCCGGCAGGTCTTCTCTGCCAAGGCCGGTCAGTGGTGCGGCCGGCTGGCTGGCGGTGAGGCACCGCTCGCCGGCCACGCCAGTTGTGTGGACGCGCTCCTGGGGGTCTGGGCAGTGGACAACTGGTCCGGGGCTAGACAGAGAAGAGCAGCGCACCGGTCCACTGATCCCTGCCGCAGACGGCACGCAGATACTTTGTAGCTCTAGAGAGGCGCAACGAAACATGTAAAAATGAAATACAGTTCAAGAGCATGTTGAAAAGCTCATGGTTCATGGTACGTCGGGTAATTTCTAATTGCTATTAGATGTTCTAGACCGGCGCTTAAGAGGAATATCATGATTTCACGATTGAAAAAGTATCAGTAACCAATGTGATCTGAAAAGCAAACTGACTTTTGGCTAAAAGGAAAACTGTCTGCAAAATGAATTGGAATTTGACTTGATTCTGATCACAAGAGTTATTTTTATCTCGATATGCATTGCTTTTAATCGCAATGAAAACAAGGCAAACACACAAGGAGCACGACACAGGGGGACGAGACAGTTCCACGAACTCATGGTATATCGCTTTGTTTTTGCATTAGAAAGGAAACACTTTTTTTTTCTCTTTTTTTCGGGTTTTTCCACTTAAAGCGAATAGGTCACCTTGAAAGTTGTCTTGAAGTTCAACCATTAGGTGCATCTTGAGCTCAAAACTACGAATATGACTTTGGTTTGGACAACTGATGGATATATGTGGAGAAAGAAGTAAGTTTCTCTTTCTATTTCACAAGAAATCGTACGATAGCAGCTGGCGTTCTGGCTCCGCCCCGCTCCGCCTGACGCCAAGTACAGTCTCTGACAAGGGGCCGCCGCGCCGCCCGGGCGGCTGAGCGGATATTAACGAGGCGTCGGGACCAGAGACTACGTGCCAGAGAGTGTACCTGCCTCCGGCGGCGAGCCGGCGGCGGCGAGCGGCGAGCGAGATGTCCCGATCGTGGCCCGGAACAGCGGATATGAAACCGGGCCCACTAGTCCTGTGTCGAAATAACTTAACGTAAGGAGGTAATTCTTTCACCACAACCCATTTTGAGATCTGCTCTACAAATCTGCTATCTCAGTCCAAAACTCCATGTTAAAGGTGAACTATTCCTTTTTAAGGGGTAGTTTATTTTCACAGAATTCAGGTAAAACAACAAGCACCAGCCTACAAACATAAGCATCAAATGAAATAGCAGTTCGCCTGGCCTCACTCACACTCAACGTTAGTGTATATGTGTGTGTGTGTGTGTGTGTGTGTGTGTGTGTGTGTGTGTGTGTGTGTGTGTGTGTGTGTGTGTGTGTGTGTGTGTGTGTGTGTGTGTGTGTGTGTGTGTGTGTGTGTGTGTGTGTGTGTGTGTGTGTGTGTGTGTGTGTGTGTGTGTGTGTGTGTGTGTGTGTGTGTGTGTGTGTGTGTGTGTGTGTGTGTGTGTGTGTGTGTGTGTGTGTGTGTGTGTGTGTGTGTGTGTGTGTGTGTGTGTGTGTGTGTGTGTCTGTGTGTCTGTGTGTGTGTGTGTGTGTGTGTGTGTGTGTGTGTGTGTGTGTGTGTGTGTGTGTGTGTGTGTGTGTGTGTGTGTGTGTGTATGTATGTATGTATGTATGTATGTATGTATGTATGTATGTATGTAAGTATGTATGTATGTATGTTTGTATGTATGTATGTATGTATGTATGTATGTATGTATGTATGTATGTGCGTATGTATGTATGTATGTATGTATGTATGTATGTATGTATGTATGTATGTATGTATGTATGTATGTATGTATGTATGTATGTATGTATGTATGTATATATGTATGTATGTATGTATGTATATACGTATGTATGTATGTATGTATGTATGTATGTATGTATGTATGTATGTAAGTATGTATGTATGTATGTATGTATGTATGTATGTATGTATGTATGTATGTATGTATGTATGTATGTATATATGTATGTATGTATATATGTATGTATGTATGTATGTATGTATGTATGTATGTATGTATGTATGTATGTATGTATGTATGTATGTATGTATGTATGTATGTATGTATGTATGTATGTATGTATGTATGTATGTATGTATGTATGTATGTATGTATGTATGTATGTATGTATGTATGTATGTATGTATGTATGTATGTATGTATGTATGTATGTATGTATGTATGTATGTATGTATGTATGTATGTATGTATGTATGTATGTATGTATGTATGTATGTATGTATGTATGTATGTATGTATGTATGTATGTATGTATGTATGTATGTATGTATGTATGTATGTATGTATGTATGTATGTATGTATGTATGTATGTATGTATGTATGTATGTATGTATGTATGTATGTATGTATGTATCTATGTATGTATCTATGTATGTATGTATGTATGCATGTATGTATAAATGTATGTATGTATGTATGTATGTATCTATGTATGTATGTATGTATGCAAGTATGTATGTATGTATGTATCTATGGGCAGAGGCCGAGCGCCTGAATATGGCGGCCGCCTGTGCTGTGACGTCCCAGTTTTTAGCTGATTTTGCCCATTTCTGAGTACTGGTGAACCGAAAAAACTGGCGTGACACCTATCTGTGAACGTGGTGAGACTGATGACCGATTTTGTCAGCCGCTTCCAACATCTGTGGCTCTCATTTGTGCAATTGAAAAAGTGTTTACAATTGGCTAGGATGTCCGTTGACAGCGTATGGCGAAGCCCACGACCCGTGGCTCGGCATTCTACCGATTCTTGAAGACGCATAGCCGAACTCTGCACCAATCCCGGGCTGCCGTTCCGATCTACCGTGCTGGGTCTCGTTGGAGCTGTGACCTGGCCGGTGACGTAAGCCCACCGCCACTGCGCCCCGCCTAGGGTACCAGGGCCGACCTCAGGCCGTGGCGTGAAGGGGCGCGACCGACCCAGGATGACGCGGTCCACCGACCGCGGCCCGGCGCCGGAGGCGCTGCTGTGCTGCCGCTGGGGCTGGCCTGCCGTGCCGTGCCGTGAGCGGGCGTCGCCAGACACGTCAGGGGGAGAAGAGCTGGACGCCGTCTGCAGTGGCGCCGCGGCGCGGAACGGTGGTCTGACCAGCGCCCGAGCGGCAGACAGCTCTACGACCGAGCTGTCATCCGGGTCCCGCTCTCGACACTCTGTGAACGGATCTCGGTACGCGTTGGGGCCCGGCTGCCGGGAACGCTGCCTCGCGGCTCCAGGCCGGCTGACCAGACCAATGGCGGTGACATCCCGCGCTGCCTGGTTCGTCCAGACCGGCTGACCGAGCGGCGGACGAGCCGGCTGGCGGACGGCGGCCGGGCTGGGGGTGCAGCGGACGGGGAGCGCCGGCCGGCAGGGACTATGCACGTCGCCCATCTCAACGTGCGTTCACTGATGCCGTCGTTAGATGATGTGTTGGAACTCCTGCGCCATCATGACATCGATATACTGTGCCTAACCGAGACGTGGCTCCAGGAAGATCTGGACATCAGATGTATCGTCTTCCCTGGTTACCGTGTGCTTCGGAGAGACCGACCTGCTCGTGACGGTCGGCGAGTGCGTGGCGTGGGAATATGCGTTCTGTACAAAGCTGACCTGCGTGTCGAGCAGCTCGATGTACCGTCCAGTGGCTCACTATTATAGAGCGTGTGGTTTAGCGTGTGCAGAGGCCAGTCCAGTGTGATAGGTGTCTGTTACCGGCCTCCCGGCGTCACGCTGAATCCGGCCAATGACGATCTGCAGGGACAGTTAGTGCACGCACTCGGACTGGGAAAACCGGTGCACGTTCTTGGCGACCTGAACTTTGACACGTCACAACCGACAAAGCCAGGGGTTGCAAGCTATTTGCAGATCCTAGAAGTCATGAACCTGAAACAGATCGTCACACACAACGAGACCTAACACCGCAGTGACTGATGCCCCATCAGTCACTGCGGTGTTAGGTCTCGTTGTTTGTGTGACGATCTGTTTCAGGTCTGCATCTGGAACGATTATTGACCACGTCATAGTTCCGGTCTCGGACTCGACTACCACCGTCACGGTCACCCCCACTCACTGCAGCGACCATCACATGGTTGCCGCCCGTCTGGCTATGACGCGGGAGAAACGACAGGTAAAGGAGATTACCATCAGATCAACCCGTTCGCTGGTACCAGACGCTCTCCGCCTCGATCTCCTGCTGTCGGACTGGAGCGGAGTGAGAGAGGCGACCGGAGTGGAGGAAAAGTGGTCTGCCTGGCGGGCTGTATGGTCACCTTTTATTGACCGACACATGCCGCAGATCACGATCCGACCGAAACACCCACCATGTCCATGGCTCACAGACAACGACGACGTGCGAACACTCATGGGAGCACGTGACCTGGCCAGAAATGCGTGCGAGAGCGATCCGAGCCCCGAGACACGTGACATCTACCGTGTGAGCCGTAATCAGGCAAGGAGTTCCCTAGCGCAGGCGCGCTCGGATTTATTTGCCACGTCTTTCCGGAACTCACGGAGACACACGTGGAAAGACATTCAACGATTTCTGATATCATCTCGGAAGTCCATCGACACCGAAAAAGGCACCAGTGCATGGTCAGACCGGCTCAACAAACACTTTGAATCTGTGGGACTGCGGGTGGCGGTAGCGATAGACGGCGAACGTTCGGATCGTGCCCCTCTCCCTCCGCGTCCGCGCTGTGGTCAGCGGTGCATTCCGCGTCCAGCCGGCAACGCTGCCGGAGCTGGCAGCCGCTGTCCGACGTATGTCCGGCTCACGGGCGTCCGGAGACGACGGCATTACGATAGACATGGTACGGATGACTCTTCCGGTCATTGGCCCAGAACTGCTGCATGTCATTAACGATTCCATTACGTCAGGTGTGCTACCTTCGTCGTGGAAAATGGCTAGTGTAATTCCGCTACACAAGTCTGGCTGCAAACTCGATCCGAACAACTATAGGCCAGTGTCAATTCTCCCAACAGTCGAAAAAATAACGGAGCGCATTATCTGTGAACAGCTTATGAGTTATTTGTTAGATCACAACATTCTTTGTAGCGAACAGCACGGCTTTAGACCGGGGCACTCTACGGAGTCAGCAATGCTTGACGTCATCGGTCACTTGGTTGATAGTATGGATTCTGGTCATATTTCAGGTATTACGACAGCTGACACATCTAAGGCTTTTGATTCTGTAAAACACACCAGGCTTTTATAACAAATTAGGTTGGTACGGTGTACACAGCCATTGGTTTGAAAACTGGCTTGCTGAGCGCTCTCAGTAAGTTAGGGGAGGATTGTTGAGCGCGCCTGTCACGCACGGCGTAATTCAAGGTTCGCTTCTCGGGCCAATTCTGTTCCTTTTATTCACTAATGATTTGCCATCTTACTTTGACGACTGCAAAATCGTATTGTATGCAGATGACGCACAATTCATTCACTGTTGTAACACTGTAGATTTGCCCAACCTTCAGTGTCGTGTTGAAGCGGGAGGTCGCCAGCGTGTTGTGCCGCACAGGTCGAGGTTTTCTTCACATTTCAAGCTGGGGCTAGCTGGGGCATTTCTAGCCCCAGTAAGCGCGTTCCTTCATATTGAAGCCAAATGCCGTGTAAATGATGCGGTCTGTATTGCCATTTGCGGTCGATGACCTTCACACGTACACAACATACTCAATGTGCATGATTTGAAACGATGCCATACGATGGTTTAGTGAGAGTGATAGGGAAAGCCTTAGTTCTGGAAGCCTTCAATGTGGCATTGAAAACCGTAGGGCTTTCGTTGCCACCATGAAGTCAAGGCAAATTACAAGGAACATTGACATAGTGATATAGTTATAGCCACACAGACACTACACTTCTGCAACAGCACGAAGACACCACCCTTCGAAGACAGCTGCCATGTTGCGCACTTGTCCAGTATAGCCACAAGCACACACATCTATACACAAGCGTAGACAAACAGAGCCAATACTTTGGAAACTGAACGGACAACCGATTCGATGCGACGGACGGACATCACAAAGAAGACACTAGACAACGGAAAACAATATCCGCACAATCACTTGGCAGTTGGTGCCACAGCCACAAATAATGCCAGCCAGAACGCGTCATTCTCAACCATATCCAGCTGTTATTCTATTCGTATGAGTATCCGAATTTGTTCGGTCCATCGGCCTGCATCAGGGTGATGCCATCGAAGCTGACGGTGCGCATGTGTCCATGACTAGTGCTGTAGGTCGACTGGCTCACGGGCACGGCGGCAGCGCTGTAAACAGCAGCCGGAGCCTGCACGGAAGCGGTGATGATGTTGACGTCAGGAGCAGCCTCGGCAGCGGCGGCAGCAGCGGCGTAGGCAGCCTTGAAGGTAGCCTTGGCTGCCTCGACCTCAGCAGTGTCTACGACACGGCCAGAAGCATCCACCGGCGCAGAGGGGCCAGAGTACTTGATCTCTACGGGAGTGGGGGCCAGGTAGTAAGATTGAGGAGCCAGAGCGCTGTAGGTCGCAGTGTTGACGGCCACAGCGGGGGCAGCACCGGTGATGATGTTGACGTCAGGAGCAGCCTCAGCGGCAGCGGCGGCAGACTCGAAGGCACTCTTGAACGACGCCTTGGCAGTGGCCACGGCTTCGGTGTCTTGCACGGAAACAGGCAGGTGAGCGCCACTGGCAACGAAGCCAATCTCGGCACCGGCCCTGTACTCCACACGCCTCCTCTGAGCGTCGTCGGCGACGAACTCAAAGTTTCCCTTGACGTTGTTGGCGCCGTCGGCAGACTCGTAGCGGGAGCTGTCGCTTGTGCTATAGGAGAACTCGTACGAGCTGTCATCGTTGGACGTGGAACGGAAGTCAGCGATTTCGGACGGCTTCGTGGCGGCACCATAGGTAGTGATCACCGGCACAGCGGCGGGAGCCTGCACGGAAGCGGTGATGATGTTGACGTCAGGAGCAGCATCGGCAGCGGCGGCAGCAGCGTCGTAGGCAGCCTTGAAGGTAGCCTTGGCTGCCTCGACCTCAGCAGTGTCCACGACACGGCCAGAAGCATCCACCGGCGCAGAGGGGCCAGAGTACTTGATCTCTACGGGAGTGGGGGCCAGGTAGTAAGATTGAGGAGCCGGAGCGCTGTAGGTTTCAGTGTTGATTGACACAGCGGGGACAGCACCAGTGATGATGTTGACGTCAGGAGCAGCCTCAGCGGCGGCGGCAGCAGCGTCGTAGGCAGCCTTGAAGGTAGCCTTGGCTGCCTCGACCTCAGCAGTGTCCACGACACGGCCAGAAGCATCCACCGGCGCAGAGACGCCAGAGTACTTGATCTCTACGGGAGTGGGGGCCAGGTAGTAAGATTGAGGTGCCGGAGCGCTGTAGGTCGCAGTGTTGACGGCCTCAGCGGGGACAGCACCAGTGATGATGTTGACGTCAGGAACAGCCTCAGCGGCGGCGGCAGCAGCGTCGTAGGCAGCCTTGAAGGTAGCCTTGGCTGCCTCGACCTCAGCAGTGTCCACAACACGGCCAGAAGCATCCACCGGCGCAGAGGGGCCAGAGTACTTGATCTCTACGGGAGTGGGGGCCAGGTAGTAAGATTGAGGTGCCGGAGCGCTGTAGGTCGCAGTGTTGATTGACACAGCGGGGGCAGCGCCAGTGATGATGTTGACGTCAGGAGCAGCCTCGGCAGCGGCGGCAGCAGCGGCATAGGCAGCCTTGAAGGTAGCCTTGGCGGCCTTAACCTCAGCAGTGTCGTCTACTTGCTCGGGGTGCGTGGCCAGCTCCTCGAGGGTGGCGTACCGAACAGGCGTCTTGTACACGTAGGTCTTGGTAGCAGTTGCATCGGGCGTCTTGAATGCGGTCACCACGTAGCCGTCGACTCCGGCCGTGTACTCGACCTTGCCGCCATCGGCGCCGAATTGGCCGCGCACCTCGTTGGCCTGGTCGCCCTGCTGGCTCTGGTAGAGGCCTTCGGCAGTGTCGAAGCCGTACTGGTAAGAGCCGTCGTTCTGCTGCACATAGTACTGGGACCGGCGGCCCTGATTCACCGCCGGGATCTTCCAGCACTGGCAGCCAGCGACAAGCAGACCCAATACAACCTGAAAACGAAGATTGTCTGGTTAGTTACACTCTAAACAACAACACAAAACGGGTAAAAGAATACGAGGTGGAAGTAAAAGTATGCATGTGAAATGACAGTAACCGATGAAAGGGAAAGAAAGTGGAAATCCGTGCCAAGGATCGTCTAATAATGTTGGCTGATTAATTTGTAATGTTTTTCTTCTTCCTCAAATAACTGTTTATATTATATATAACCATTCTTATATGTATGATAAGTATAACCCTTCCGCAATATGATAAAACCCTTCTTATCTTACTCGCATAAGGAAAACCAGCAAGTAAGTTATGCAATATGTTCGGCAACACATAGCCACTGGAATTGAACGATTTGTGGCGACTGGCATTGTTTCTTACTGCTTTCAGTGCACGAAGCAAGTTGTTCCGTGAATGAATGTTGTGATTTAAAAAAAAAAAAAATATTAAAGCGATATGTCATCGGAATCAGTGACCTTATCCTCGTTGTTTGTATATATTATTAAAACCATTATAAGCTTCACATTTTAGATAATCGAAAACGCTGCCTTTTTAGGACGTCTTTTATAAAGGACGTCTTTTTGCAGGACACCCATACAAATCCTTGGGTTGGAGCTTATTGAAATCGGATTTATTATGTCTTTGAATGATGACAGGCTCTATCACCTGCTGGGAACCTGCACAATTTAAAATATAAATATATGAATATTGGTGCAATCAAAGTTGTTTTTCCACATGTAAACGTTCTCCATATTTTCCTGTTGGGTATGCATGAAGAAAAAGCACTTACGTACGTACAAATGAGTTTGCAATCTGGCTTAAACTAGCTATGCAATGTTCTTCATGGTAACTTTTACCATTGCACTGGCGGGAGCGACTGACATACAGTCAGATTATTTGGTACCAGCCAGGGATGTATTAACGTCATGAAAAGTAGGGGGTGGGGGAATTGGAACTTTCATTTCGTCCTGAAAGAAGCAAAACCCCTCTATGCAATATTTCTTCGAAGATTGGAGGGCTTGTTGTGTTTGCAAACATTTTGCTACCTCAAATTTCCTCATTAAACCGAAAATATTTTAGCTAAAAAATGAACAGAAATTTGGGGCCAACCCTTGGCAACTTGGCACATATTCGTACGTCTATGCACCAATGTTTATGCCAAATGTGCTGCAATTTGCGCCTGTCCTGAATATTTAAGTAATGTGAATGCAAGACGGTCTGCTCGCCGTACGGCAGCCGTGGGGAGTACTCACCAGACGAGCTGCCATGGTGAGGCAGACGAGTGTGAGTGTGTGTGTGCTGCTGGCTGGGACGGGTGCCGCTTATATAGCGCGGCCGGCAGCGGGGCTGTGGCCGCCGGCAGGTCTTCTCTGCCAAGGCCGGTCAGTGGGGCGGCCGGCTGGCTGGCGGTGAGGCCCCGCTCGCCGGCCACGCCAGTTGTGTGGACGCGCTACTGGGGGTCTGGGCAGTGGACAAGTAGTCCGGGGCTAGACAGAGAAGAGCAGCGCGCCGGTCCACTGATCCCTGCCGCAGACGCTAAGCAGATACTTTGTAGCTCTAGAGAGGCGCAACGAAACATGTAATAATGAAATACAGTTCAAGAGCATGTTGAAAGCTCATGGTTCATGGTACGTCGGGTAATTTCGAATTGCTATTAGATGTTTTAGACCGGCGCTTTTTTTAGCAGCAATATAATGATTTTACGATAGATAAAGTATCAGTAAACAATGTGATCTGAAAGGCAAACTGACTTTTGGCTAAAAGGAAAACTGTCTGCAAAATGAATTGGAATTGGACGTGATTCTGATCACAGCAAGAGTTTTTTTCCCGATATTCATTGCTTTGAATCGCAATGAAAACAAGGCAAACACATAAGTAGCACGACACAGGGGCACGACACAGTTCCACGAACTCATTGTATATCGCTCTGTTTTTGCATTAAAAAGAACAAACTTGCCTCGGTATCAGTTAAGATTTTTCTTTAAAAGCAGGAAGTTCAATATTCGGTTGGTTTAAACCGTTTTGTTTTTGCTGGGAGGGGGGGCGGGGTATGACCCTGATGCCCCTTGGATCCGCCCCTGATATTAACTGAATAGTGAATAGGAGTTTGACGCAGCGATTAGGCAAAAGGGGAAAATTCTACTATAGGTATCTCAGTAGTCAGTACCTATTGTGTGCTGTGGGTAAGGTAGATTAATAAGGATGAAATCCAACTCAACACAGAATTCTTCCTGACAGGACACCCTCTTGCGTCCAAAAGGTTGACTTATGTTACCGCTTCGTTGTCGTCATGGAGTCGAAGTAACGGGAGAGGAAAGTACCAAGCGTCAGCTTCCCGCAGGAATTCGTTACAGCGACTTTTGAAAGTCTAAATATTTAGAATGCCGCGACTTCCTCCCATTGCCGACATAGGGAAATCCCAACACTCATGATAAACGCCGATGTAATGGAAGACTGTACTTAAGTGAATGGAGTTGCTACAAGTATTTCATATGTTGTTTCTCGTATATATGGTGTTTTTGTTTCTTTGTGTGCATTTGTTCAGTTCGTGCCAAAATCTCTTGCAAAAATGCTGTAGAATTTGCTTTTAGGGATCTTCACAAACTTCATTGGTTATATTTGTGTGCTATTTACATGCAATTAATTAGGTATGTTTTAAACGTACCCAATATTGTTATACCTAATATGTTATCCGCCCCTGTAGCGCAGTCAGGAGAGCACTGGGCTTTTGACCTCACCCTGTGTTGCAGACCGGGTTCGTGTCGTTCCGGCGCTCGCTATTTGCCCCTGACTGGGATGGCCCGCGGCCGGTGGCAGCGGTCGCACCAAGGCGTGGCGGGCCGTGTCCAGGTAATTCGGGCACGTAAAACTTTCGCCTCTAAATTTTGTCGGCTGCCAGGAATTGCCCGATCGAACGGTAGGGGTCAGGGCCTGCGCAACAAGTTGCGTGGGTAAAGTAGATACCTCGGAACCTCGGAAATCCGTCCATTCAAAAGGTTCGAACTAAATTTATAAATACAAAATCTGCATATTGGAAACTCGTCGCCAATCCTACGAGCATCCTTCTCTTCACTGGGAAATTGAATGCGTTACCATTCCTGTGAAAGTAAATGGCTTTGTTTATATTAAAGGCACGCGGGAACTGAATAGGTAATGGACATATTTATGGCTAACGCACGCTAGGTAATAGCCGTTTTCACAAATAATTTTACGTTTGGTGCGATTGGGGCGTTTGGGGTGTTTGGGGCGATTGGGTCTATAGCTCGTAAGAACAAGGCTTTTCCCGGTTATTTTTGGTATCAATCGCATTTTATGAATTAATGAATAAGTGTATGCTCTTACAATGCAATATTTCCCGTTAGTTTGCTTCGAATATTCAAATTCATGAGTAAATCTGGCAATTTTGAGTTGAGTTAGTTCCTTCTACAAAACATACCTGAAACGCCCTAAAAAGAGGCTAAAAGTATACTAGTATACTAGCTATGATTAAATGAAATACCCAATTGACAGTTAGTTAGGGCAAAATTGAAGATATTAATGACAAAGAAATATAATATTATGATGAAAAATGCAATAAAATGTCAAAAGCTAAACAGACCTTAATTCAACGTCGCTCCGTCCCGCTGGGATCTTCCTATTTAGAGCGGTAACTTCTTTGGTTTCCGAAAATCGGAACAATGCTTACGCATTTCGAATCACCCCAAATGGTTTTGATTTGATTAAGTGATTAATTGATGAATCTGACAAAAAGCTGAGAAGACCTCAGAAAAAAACACTTATAAACCCATGAAACATGCGGGCTTTCTGCAGCCACTGGTACTGAAAACTCAAAGATGGTTGCTCTAGTTCGAACAGATGGCATGGCTGGGCGCAGACCACGGCTCTGCACATGCGCAACGTGACGTCAGGCGACCGGCCGGCGCTGGAGCCACTCCGGCCGGCTGGTGGCCATGGTGACCAGCCTGCTTGCGCCCGAGCCACGTGTGCAACGTGACGTCAAGCGATTCGCCGGCCCGTCGCCATGGTAACCGGGTGGGGGCGCCTGCGAAGAGACAGCGTAGAGCCGGAGCCAGCATTCCCGTCATCTTACAACAAATGATCAAAAAATCATTATTTTTTACCAAAGGGGACACGTACAGGCCTTCAGGGGGAGGGGGACAATTGCCCTGTTTGCCCCCCCCCCTTGTGTACGTCTATGATCGCTGTTGACGACTTTGTGGCGGCGGGTGTATTGCGGCTCGGCAGACCGACAACTTGTTACAGACTGTTTCCGGTGGCGAAGTGTGAGACCGTGGCTAAACTTGTACAAGCGGTCCCCGCTTGCTTCGCTGCGCGAAGAGGCGACGCTGTTGGCGTCGGTGGTGCCGTTAACGTATTTGGGTTACACCGAATCGTTGGAAAATTGCATTTATCAACCTGTGATCCGTCAAACGAAAGTCGCCTTCGGCTGTCCTGGCCGCCGTCATCTGCTCAGCAATGGCAGCTCGCCGCTCAACTCTCTGCTGGTCGTCTTCGGCTGTCCTGGCCGACGCCATCTGCTCAGCAATGGCAGCTCGCCACTCCACCCTCTGCGGGTCGTCTTCGGCTGTCCTGGCCGCCGTCATCTGCTCAGCAATGGCAGCTCGCCGCTCCACCCTCTGCTGGTCGTCTTCGGCTGTCCTGGCCGACGCCATCTGCTCAGCATTGGCAGCTCGCCGCTCCACTCTCTGCTGGTCGTCTTCGGCTGTCCTGGCCGCCGCCATCTGCTCAGCAATGGCAGCTCGCCGCTCCACTCTCTGCTGGTCGTCTTCGGCTGTCCTGGCCGCCGTCATCTGCTCAGCAATGGCAGCTCGCCGCTTCACTCTCTGCTGGTCGTCTTCGGCTTCCGTGGCCGCCGCCATCCTCGCAGCGTTGGGGGAAAGACGCTGACGGCGCTGGTCATCCGTCTCCTGTTGCCTTGCCAGCCTAGGGCGTTCTGTGTTTGGTTGCTGGCTGTTGATTGTAGCTGCTGCCTGCTCCATCGCCTGTGCGTTGTCGTGTTCGTTGTCGATAAGCTTCGGCTTTCTTGCGCTTTAGCGTTTTTGGAGAGAGCGGCATTGAAAAATGTTGCTACATCGTGGCATTGCATCAATGTCATCAATCTACATCTACATGCAATCAATGTTACATAACTCCAAGGCTAGAAGACAACTTGATTATGTTGCTTAACCCGCGCACTGCAGGGGCTTTGCACCAAACACGAACTGCAGGGGGAGGGGGGTTGATTTCCGGCCCCCCCTGAGAACTCGAAAACTACGCTACGTAGCGAGAAGCGAAAATAGGCATTTGATAGCGTTATACATGTTCTATCGAAAGTATTT
The DNA here is from genome assembly GCA_036785665.1 of Chirona hameri. Classification (NCBI taxonomy): domain Eukaryota; kingdom Metazoa; phylum Arthropoda; class Thecostraca; order Balanomorpha; family Balanidae; genus Chirona; species Chirona hameri. The sequence goes on along the minus strand of JAXIVJ010000256.1, from coordinate 123,713 downwards.
CTGTTCTTTTAGGTCAGGTCAAAATTGAGCTCAACAGAAGGTCAAATTTTCCAGTTTTTTCTCTCCTGTTTAAAGGACATTGCTGCAGAAATTCCCATATATCTCAGAAACCATGCTAGTTATAAACAAGCGAGAAAAAAAAACGCCAGCCAGTTAAATTTTCCATCCCCGAGGTGTCCTCAGATTTGATCTCAGGTCAATATTTGAGGCTCCAGAGGTCAAAAAGTTAAAAATGCTGTGTTTTTGGCTAAATCGTTCTTTGCTATTAACTTTTTACATAATAAAGATAACGGATTTTTTTAACGTCATTGTGTTTATCTTGTCAATGCGCTTCTAATGATATACATGGTGACCTTATTAAGTCACTTAATAATTTGACCTCAGGTCAAGGTCAAGTGGTGACCCAAGTAGGGCATGTTGCATATGGGAAGACGTATCTCCACGAGACAAACACATTGATGTCTGTTTTACTGCTCTATCTTCATTATGGCGGGAGTTATTGACAACAAAGTGATGGTGACCTCGCATGACCTCAAATGAGCCAATAGGGGTCACTGCACACAATTTACACTTGGATCATCAATAATATCCTATAATAACATGATCCAGAAGTAATTGGACTAATATCATGCATATCCTTGAAATAGGAAGCATTTGTATATTGCCCTATTGACTTATTATAGGAGGTTACGAAATTGACCTGACCTTAGGTCACCGATATACAAATTCCGAGATAAAATAATTGTAAGTACTTATGCCCTCATGACATCCTGTAAGATTCAAACTGATCGATGAAAAACTCTGGCTTTGGCACAACGTGACAACTGCAAACATTTTTTGGAGGTTGACCTAGCCTTGACCTAGTCTGCTGACATGACCAGAGATGACCCGAGGTAATTTTTTTCTTCAAAGTGTGTGCAATTGATGTCCTAATAGGTGTGCCAAAACCCAGCGACGCTGCGCGCCGCGGTTTTTTCGCTATCTTTGAAAAACCTGAGGGGGGGCCGGAAATCAACCCCCTGCAGTGCGCGGGTTAAATCGAACACACCAAGGCTATAAAACGGACCCCTCCGAAGTTAGTTGGCAGCACAACAGTTCTTGGGCGCGACTTTCCTACTAGCCCATATGTTTCACGTGTTAAATGACCCAACTTTGGGAAGTTGGATCTCGAATTCTATTCCGCCGATTCGCCTGTAGCTAGTCTCCAAAGAAAGATCGTTCAAATATCTCGCAGACAGACGTCTGGCTAGACAATTAGTGATTTAGATAGATAGATACGACATGTCGGAGTTATCGCCGTTTCTGCCTGACCGTCCGTGTAGCCTGCAGTCAGCGGAGCGTGTGTTAGCGGTGTCATTTGAGGGCTTTAATCCTCGCCCTACGGGGGGAGGGGGGGGGGGGGGGGGGCTTGACAGGCCCCCCTAATGTTTTTCTTGAATAACTTTTTACACATGCAGTGAATCTTGCTGAAATTTTTGGTAGCTGAGTTTACGACAATTATACGTATGCTGAAGCAAAAAAATCGTTGAAATTGGTTGGGAAATTTGGGAAATAATGACGTTTTGATGACGTCATGTTGGTAAAAATAGAAATATTTGAAAAATCGTAGAAAGCAGATTTTTAAAGCAAATTGCAAACGCAATTCACCAAAGATACAAAATGACATTCATTTTAAAATGGCAATCTCAGATTTTCCAAATTTAGGATTTTTGTCCCCTAAAATAAAAAAAGGACTGTTTTTTTAAAAATCCCCACAAAATCAAAATTTTCCAAGATATTAAAAAAAGGAATATATGTGTGAGAACTGAGTATGGACAATACCCATACCGAATTTCAAAGCAATATCTTTTTTTTGACTGATTGATAGCTCCCTAAGTGTAATAAACTGATGACGTCATTTTTTAAATAACTGTTTTCGACTTTTTTGACAAGATACGAACAAGTAATTACCTTTTCTGTATCTCTGAGCCAAAACTGGTCTAGAAACATGCCTTTTTATTTACATTTTATCAATTTCTAATTTTGAGGTTTTCTGAAGAGCAAAATCGCTGTTCTGGACGTGGTAAATCCGAGGTCATTCACTTGACCTGGAAGGCCACCCGTTGATCTGAATCCTAAAAATAGCATACTGTTAGATTCCTCTCATGACAGGCAACATGCTGGTTCCCACAGCATTGCTCTAAGTTGCTTTGTTTGGAAGTTAACAGAGGGGCCTGTCAGCCGCCCCCCCCCCCACACCCGTAGGGCGAAGGTGAAAAAAGCTCACGTAGGGCAAGGGGTTAAATATGCAGTTAAAATAGACCCTGTGATGGATTTTTCATATACCGTTAGCGCCATCAACGCATAATAATTTCGGAGTTAGTTATGAAGGGAAAATTTACGTATTTACTAGGCTGGCCATGGGGCTGCAAGTAGCGCCAGCTGAGATGCATCTGTTTTCGTCTGTCACTAGTCCTGTTTACATCGCACTAAACAAATTCCACTAAATTTCCGATAAGTTGTGTGTAACGAGACTTTTTGTAGAATTTCCCTAGATTTAAAGAGTGATGCGTATCCATGGACGACAAATATAATCCATGGTAATCTACTTCCTTATGAACTCATACGCCCTCGTAGCACAACGTCCTCGGCTTTCTGCAAGGCCGTATAAGAGAGGTAGAGACATCCGGGGATTTTAGCGCAAAAATCGCTCAAATTAGCATGACGTCACCGGTGCTCTGGTCCGGCTCGGCTGTCGCCGCACGCGGCTCGGTGCGGTGAGAATATTTCGAACGGGATACGAATAGTTGCATCTAAGGTACGATCTTATTTAAGATTACGTTTACCGCGGACAATTATTCCTCCCTTAACCCGCGCCGTGCAGGGGGGGGGGGGGCGTTTAGACGCCCCTTAAGGTTTTTCGAGGATAGCGAAGAAAAAACGGCGGCACGCAGCGCAGCCGTTTTTGGCACAGCTGTTCGGGCATCAATTGCGCACATTATGTTAAAAAAATACCTCGGATCATCTCAGGTCAGGTCACCAGACCAGGTCACGTGACCCCACCTCCAAAAAAAAATCCGGTGGCATCACAGCCACAGTTTTTGGCCGATCGATTTCGTACTTACAGGATTTCATAAGAGCAATAGTATCTACAATACATATATCTCAGATTTTTTTTTATATCGGTGATCTAAGTTCGGGTCAATTTCGTGACCCCATTATACGTCAATGGGGAAATAATCTAATGCTTCCTATTCTGAGGAAACGAATTATATCAGCCCAATTCCTTCTGGATCATGTTATCATAGGCCATTCTTGAAGTTTCAGGTTCAATTTTTGTTCAGTGACCCCTACAGGGTCAGATGAGGTCATCTGAGGTCACCAACACTTTTTTGCCAATAACTCTTGACAAAATCAAGAAAGAGAAGTGCGACTGGCACCAATGTGTTTGTCTCGTCAAGGGACGTCTCCCCATGCGCAACATCACCTAATTGGGTCACCACTTGACCTGAGGTCAAATTTTTAAGTTGACCTAACATGGTCATCATGCATATGATACGAAGCGCCGTGACGAGACAAATACAATGGCGTCAACATTATTGCCCTATCTTTGTTAGCTAAAAATATATTTGTGAAAACTGTTTTGCTAAAAAAATACCCTTTTGACATTTGATGAGCTCTGGAGCCTAAATCATTCACCTGAGCTCAAATCTGAGGACACCTTGCAGATTGCATTTTGCAAGAGCATTCCATTGTTTTTGTTTTGTTCCTAGCTATCATAGTTCCTGTGCTATCTGGGAATGTCTGGAGCGAAGTCCTAAAACTTGAAAATCTGACTCTTGATGACCTCTGGTGACCTCAATATTGACCTGAAAAACCTAAATAGTTTCGAAATACATTCTGAAGAGCTTTCGAACGGGGTTTTGGGTTTTTGTCTACGTCCCATAGGAGCCGAGTTAGAGGGGGCGTCGAAACGCCCCCCCCCCCCCCCCACTCCCCGGCACGGCGAAGGTGGCGCCGAGCACCGGCACGACGCGGGTTAATTCATGCTGAGGGGAGACGGTCATACGCTGCCCCGGTCTGTGTGAGGGGCGACTGTCGAGACGGCCATACACTGCACCGGTATGACTGAGGGGTGAGACGGCTATACCCTAACTGGTCCGGCTGAGGGGGAGGGGGGACGGCCACACGCTGCCCCGGTCTGGCTGAGGGGCGAGAAAGGGCATTGTTTTGGCTTAACCCTCGCCCGGGTAGGGCAAAATCACTACGTGTTCGGGTGGGGGTACGACCCCCCTTATCGTGTTGCCCCTAATTGAGCTAGAGCTTCGATTCAAAAACGAGCGTGTTGCTTGTGACGAGAGGAAGCTGTTGATACCCGATGCTAAGGTATTGGGTCATTAAGTGACCTCTGAGGTCATGTCAACGACCAAAAAGTCATCAAAATTGTAAATGCGTATCAATTTAATTTTATCGAGCTAGAATGGTGAATGAGCATATCATAATGCTTAATGGGTGCCAAATTCGTAATCAGCGTCACAAAATGTCCTACAAACTGCGAAATTCCAAAAAAGGTCATGTCAAGTCATCTGAGATCAGTGACCTCGGTTGACCTGTGGAAGCGCATGACCCCAGTGGAAAATATAATTATGTAAAATGGATCCCAAATTTGGAATCAGCGTCACAAAATGTCCTAGAAACCGTCAGAAGCCCAAACAAGTAATCTGAGGTCATCGGGGGTCAAGGACCTCAGTTGACCTCTGAAAAGGTCAATCGAGGTCACAATCTCAGTGGAAACCACATCTGTCACCTGGAAAGACATGTGCACATGTTCCTGAACAACAAACACTCGGAAACTGCACAAGTTACAAGCATCGATACTTCGGGACGCCATTTGCGCCTGACATGACCTTGAGGAACAGGTCATAGGTTACGGGTCATGTGGGTTAGAAATTCAAAATTGTCAGAGTAAGTGGACATTTTCCAAAGTACGGTACTGAAAGTTGCATTGCAATCGGTTGGAAATTACGCGAGTTATTCCAGAAAAACCGAGGGGTGGCATTCACCCCCCCCCCCCCCACCCGGGCGAGGGTTAATTCAAGATATGCTTTTAAGAAAGCAAAATATTTTAAAAGCATAGACTTGCAACCTAACTACCTAACTTACTTATCTAACGGCGACGACTTCAAATTGCCGGTCGTCAACATTCGTCAAAAGACCGCAAAACGCTCGAAAGCGCAGCTGAGGCGACGGGGCTGGCCACGACTGGACCAGAGCACCAGTGACGTCATCGCTAATGCTGCGCCGCTTGGCAGCCGATACATGGGGAATCCTGGGATGACACCCCATGGCTTTCTGTCGTAGCGAGTGGGTAGGGTAGTGAGTTTCTGTCTGATTTTTTATATTTTAAGTGATAGATAAACCTATCGCTGAAATACTGGCATCGTACAAAATAGTCAGAGCTACTGTGTTTGATTGTGCGTTTATATTTCAAGAAAGACGAGAGAAGAGTGCTTGTAATTTCACAACAGGAGCTGTTGAGAAGATTCACGCAAATGCTGGTCCCTATTTTTAGAATATGTGTGTAGCTAATTTGGATGGTGTCGAGGCTATATATTCTTGTGATCCCGGGTCCTTCATGCAATGGTGTATGATTTGTGGGTGTACCAATAAATACAGTTTGGTGAAAACCTTGTGTCTTCAGTTTTGGAATTGGTTGAGTTTCTGCCTGCCCAAGATACACCTTCCCAAATTCTGCAGTCTAGTTGCCTGATCTGATCACACAACTCAAATCTTGCCACAATATCTCAATCTGCCAACAGCCCATCGCATGGTGACCATAATGCATCACCAATAGTAAAACAGGTTGATTAATTTCAGCCAGCTTTATTGACAAATCGCACAGATGTTCTCTTAGCTGGTCGGGTTCCCTATAGCTTTAGTGTCAGGAAAGGTAGCTTTAGTGTCAGGAAAGGGTGGGCATGGAATATAGGGAACCCTAATTTACAGACGCGCCAACCAAAAAGTGTAACAATATCCATAGTTAGGCTTTGCAAAGAAAATGGCTGGAATTGTGCGTCTTCCAGTAACAAAAGTCCCAGTATACAGTCCGATCAATCATATCCCTAGCATTGCTGAGGTTAATATCAATCCACTACCAGAGTTTTTACAGAGCCTCAAACAATCATGGCCTGATCAGATAAACCTAAGGGACTACTCTCCAGTATGCATACAGGTCATCATTAATACATGTGTTGAGCGACCGTTTGAAGCTTGACAAGACAGGAGCAGCGACAACCTCGTCAGGCAGCTGATTCCACATGCGGCACAATGTGGTGCTAATGTAGGTGATTTGGCGTCTGGTCACCTCAATGAAGATTGCGCTCCCATCCCTCAACAAGGGTGACAGTTTCCAGAGCATCTTCTGCAAGCAAAATGGAAAAATAAAGGTTAATACAATATTCAGGGCAGGGTGGCAGGGCACAGCACAGCACACCGCACAGCCCTAGACATTAAATGTATTTTAACTTTGGTGCCCACTTATGCTGATTGGAACGGTGAGTATAGTGCTATGGTCCAGTGTTTATCTAGCTGGTTAATACATTAATTGCAAGAAAAAATACATAAATAACTCGTGATTCATACTTCTGCTTTCTTTGTAAAATATTTACCTTATTCTCATTATATTTTGAAATATTGGTTTTGATTCTTTGAATCGGAAGGAATCAATTCTCAAAATTGTGTCTGTGAATCAAACGGTGATTGAATCATTCATATTCCAAAATGAATCATGATTGTAAGTAAACAAGGATGATCAATAACATGGCAGCAATGTTTATTTTATATATAAAAGGCGAGAATAAGGAATAAGCTTTCACTGTTACAGCATCGTCACATCATGTACCAAACTTAACAGCTGTTCAATGCATGATATTGTTTGATTTAGAATACTTAGCCTTCTTGAATAGGACATTTTCTTGGACAAAAGAGCACATGCAACTTTTGATTAACTTTCAAATGTAAAAAAATGAATCTGACGATGCCACAACGTTGAAAGCTTATTCCTTATTCTCACCTTTTATATATGAAATAAACATTACTGCCATGTTATTGATCATCCCTGTTTACTTATTCGCATTCATCATGGCAAAAATAACCATCAAACACATTAAACGAATCATGATTGAATCATTCCAAAAAAAAATGAATCAATATCCAGTCTGTGACTAAACAAAAATTGATGAACATGATCCTTCACCTCTTCATGATGTACATATATCGCTTACCTTGATACTTCGAATTTTCCCACCATAAGAAGCACGCACTTTTATAAATAATAATTAATAAACCATTAAAAAGACACAAAAAAAGCACACAACGCCTTGTCATATACCCTTGCAAAAAGCTCTACTACATTTGTAATTATATAAGTGCGCCGATTTTGCCTACCATGTTCTTCTGATGCACTGAGAGCTGATTAGTCGAGAGCATGCGGAATCTGACAGAATTTTCATGTGGAATGACATATAGGAAAAAAGTTTGGCAGCACATCGTCATTTTTTTTTGCGATACAGGACCATATTTAAAGATATGCAGACATATTCTGGGGATAACACGGGAACGAAACACCGAACATCCATTCAAATATCAGTACCCTCAGAAAAATAGTTGTATGCAAATAAGTTATTTTCGATCAGAGAGTGTTTTACTTTTAGGTGTTGATTAGAAAATGTAAGCAATGAAATATAAAATGTTTTTTGTGTATATTATCCTGCTTGGAGAATAGCTTTTGAACTTATAAAGCAAGCCTTTTGTGTATAGAGAATTTATAGATAAAAAGCTGAAAAGTCTCGTTACACAGAACTTATCTGAAATTTAGTGGATTTTTTTTTAGCGCTATGTAAACAGGACTACTGTGAGGATGGTGGAGGAGCAATTCCCAGCCGTTAAAGGTATTGCGTATATATTTATATATTATTTTTTGCTTCTGGAGCGGAATCCAATGACTTCGAACGGTGTATGTAATGTTTTAACATAAGTTGGTCTGTGTATTAATTTGGATAAATCTGTTCTGGTGCCCGCCACCGCAGTTACGTTCTTGGGCGTAATGATTGATTGAATTAAGTGTTCGGTGCGCGTTAAGTCGGATGTGATTGTGCCTTTGCGGGATGCTCCGTCGCGGAGTTCGCCGGCCTGCCAGCTGGCGTGCAGCGGCAGCGGCTTGTCGGGTTTGTTAATTTTGTCCGGCCTTTCATGACGTTACTTCTCGAAGTTGTGTCGGCGGTGAGGGGTGGTGACCGCTGCGCGTGCGATGTTGCGATGTCGTATGTGTCGGGAGTGACGGAGTGGCAGTACTCCGACAGGATAGTCTGGTCGGATTGGCATGACCGCACGGTTTCTTGTGGACGCCACTCCGACACGTATTGGGATTGTGAGACCGGTCTGCGTCCCATTATCAATTAGTTTGGGGACTGCTTTGCCTATTTATGTGGCCGAGTACACCGCGGCGCTGGTGGCAGTAAGAATTATTTAAAACAGCGAACCATTTACTTTGTTCAGATCATATCGGTGTATGCTATAATTTAGATAATGGGAGATGTCCGAGACCATGGCTGCATGTCTTGATGGGATTTTTTTTCCAGAAGCGAAACTTTTCAATTAGGTATATACCATCGCATTGTTACCCGGCTGACTGTCCGTCTCGCGCCATCTGCCCGTGAGTCGAGTCTCGTCTGCAGGCGAATACACGCTATCGGTCGGCGCAACGGCCGAAAACTCCTATATACAGAGTACACCGCGGCAGACTGGTTATTGATTCACCTTTTTGTAAGGATTCAATCACGATTCATTTTGGAATATGAATGATTCAGTCACCGTTTGATTCATAGACGACCATTTTGAGAAAAAATTCCTTCCGATTCAAAGAATCAACATATTTTTTGATCAAATCACGTTTGACTCCTAATTGAAATAGCATTGCACAGACTTCTTCATTCAATCAGCATTGTTTCTATGCGAGTTTTGATTCAATCAAGATTCATGAACAACAAAATCCGGTGGTGAATCGATTCTTCTTTGCTTCAAGGGATTTTGTTTGCACGATTCCAATCGATTCAATTTAGAGTCGAATCAATAACCAGTCTGCTGACCGCGGTAGTCCTGGTGTGGAGTCCGGACCCGGCACGTAACCAGGATTTTAATCAGGGAGGGGGGGGGAGCACGTTGGTTGTAGAAACATATTTTGCTCCTCAGACGTATGTTGTTGACCGGGTGAGGGGGGTCGGGTCGTCAGAGAATCTCATTCTAACTAGTGTACTCAAATGTGTCTCACGGTTCTTGACGATGGTAATAAAACATTTTCGCCAGCGAGGCTAACCGGGTCAGCTGTCGCTGGCGTCGCGGCCGAGCCGGAGCAGATGGCGCCACCTGCTGGGTGCTCGGGTGAAAATACTTCTAGACACGCCCAATACGCCCAAATAAGGCTGCCGTGTCTCGCGACTCATTGCGTCTCACCGGCCAAAAAAGTGTCTTTGCCTTATCGTGAGTCGTGACTCATCGCAAATTGGACCAAACTTTGGCCCAGTTCCGTCAGCCACTGGGTGGTTTGGTGAAACAGTAGACCAGGTTTTTGATATGTGGTGGATATGTATACCACACCACGTCTCTCGCTAGTGGGTTAGTTAGAAATGCGGAACACAAATTGTATTTGTTTTCACTTTGCACGCACCGTTTCAAGTGATACAAATCTACTACTCGGCATTTGTGTCTCATTTTGACCTCTTCCACCAACGATTTGTGTCTCAACTCTCAGGTCACATCGCAAAATCGCGAAGTTTTTTACCTCTGGTGTCGCCGGCTCATGGAGGTCGTAGGGATATGGAAGAAATCAATAGGAGTCGGCTATTTTAGGCTTCCATAGCACAAGGATGTTTGGTGATGGTGGTTTTCAGAATGCTTGAGAGCTGTTTCTTCTGATCCTGATAAATCTGTCATCTGATCTGAACATTTTCCGTCGGACGGTTATGACATGAAGCTGCCTAATGAACCTAATATGGCGTGCGCTGATATTTTGACACTTGGTCGAGTTGTCTGCAGTCGTTGTTTTTGTTTGTTTGCCCGGTGCAATCGTGCGGGAGGTCGCCAGCGTGTTGTGCCGCACAGGTCGAAGTTTTCCTCACATTTTAAGCTGGGGCTAGCTGGGGCATTTCTAGCCCCAGTAAGCGCGTTTCTTCATCTTTAAGCCAAAATGCAGTGTAAATGATGCGGTCTGACTCTGTATTGCCATTTTCGGTCGATGACCTCCACACGTACACAACATACTCAATGTGCATGATTTGAAACGATGTCATACGATCCTTTAGTGAGAGTGGTAGGGAAAGCCTTAGTTCTGGAAGCCTTCAATGTGGCATTGAAAACCGTAGGGCTTTCGTTGCCACCATGAAGTCAAGGCAAATTACAAGACACATTGAAATAGTGATATGGTTATAGCCACACAGACACTACACTTCTGCAACAGCACGAAGACACCACCCTTCGATGACAGCTGCCATGTTGCGCACTTGTCCAATATAGCCACGAGCACATACACACACCTATACACAAGCGTAGACAACCAGAGCCAAAACTTTGGAAACTATATGGACAACCGACTTGAAGCGACGGACGGACATCACAAAGAAGACACTAGACAACGGAAAACAATATCCGCACAATCACTTGGCAGTTGGTGCCACAGCCACAAATAATGCCAGTCAGAACGCGTCATTCTCTACCATATCCAGCTGTTATTCTATTCGTATGAGTATCCGAACTTGTTCGGTCCATCGGCCTGCATCAGGGTGATGCCATCGAAGCTGACGGTGCGCATGTGTCCATGGCTGGCACTGTAGGTCGTCTGGCTCACGGGGACGGCGGCCGCGCTGTAAACAGCAGCCGGAGCCTGCACAGAAGCGGTGATGATGTTGACGTCAGGAGCAGCCTCGGCAGCGGCGGTGGCAGCATCGTAGGCAGCCTTGAAGGTAGCCTTGGCTGCCTCGACCTCAGCAGTGTCCACGACACGGCCAGAAGCATCCACCGGCGCAGAGACGCCAGAGTACTTGATCTCTACGGGAGTGGGGGCCAGGTAGTAAGATTGAGGAGCCGGAGCGCTGTAGGTCGCAGTGTTGACGGCCACAGCGGGAGCATACCCAGTGATGATGTTGACGTCAGGAGCAGCCTCAGCAGCGGCGGCAGCAGCATCGTAGGCAGCCTTGAAGGAAGCCTTGGCTGCCTCGACCTCAGCAGTGTCCACAACACGGCCAGAAGCATCCACCGGCGCAGAGGGGCCAGAGTACTTGATCTCTACGGGAGTGGGGGCCAGGTAGTAAGATTGAGGTGCCGGAGCGCTGTAGGTCGCAGTGTTGATTGACACAGCGGGGACAGCACCAGTGATGATGTTGACGTCAGGAGCAGCCTCAGCAGCGGCGGCAGCAGCATCGTAGGCAGCCTTGAAGGTAGCCTTGGCTGCCTCGACCTCAGCAGTGTCTACGACACGGCCAGAAGCATCCACCGGCGCAGAGGGGCCAGAGAACTTGATATCTACGGGAGTGGGGGCCAGGTAGTAAGTTTGAGGTGGCGGAGCGCTGTAGGTCGCAGTGTTGATTGACACAGCGGGGGCAGCACCAGTGATGATGTTGACGTCAGGAGCAGCCTCGGCAGCGGCGGCGGCAGACTCGAAGGCACTCTTGAACGACGCCTTGGCAGTGGCCACGGCTTCGGTGTCTTGCACGGAAACAGGCAGGTGAGCGCCACTGGCAACGAAGCCAATCTCGGCACCGGCCCTGTACTCCACACGCCTCCTCTGAGCGTCGTCGGCGACGAACTCAAAGTTTCCCTTGACGTTGTTGGCGCCGTCGGCAGACTCGTAGCGGGAGCTGTCGCTTGTGCTATAGGAGAACTCGTACGAGCTGTCATCGTTGGACGTGGAACGGAAGTCAGCGATTTCGGACGGCTTCGTGGCGGCACCGTAGGTAGTGATCACCGGCACAGCGGCGGGAGCCTGCACGGAAGCGGTGATGATGTTGACGTCAGGAGCAGCCTCGGCAGCGGCGGCAGCAGCGGCGTAGGCAGCCTTGAAAGTAGCCTTGGCTGCCTCGACCTCAGCAGTGTCTACGACACGGCCAGAAGCATCCACCGGCGCAGAGACGCCAGAGTACTTGATCTCTACGGGAGTGGGGGCCAGGTAGTAAGATTGAGGAGCCGGAGCGCTGTAGGTCGCAGTGTTGACGGCCACAGCGGGGACAGCACCAGTGATGATGTTGACGTCAGGAGCAGCCTCGGCAGCGGCGGCAGCAGCGTCGTAGGCAGCCTGGAAGGTAGCCTTGGCTGCCTCGACCTCAGCAGTGTCCACGACACGGCCAGAAGCATCCACCGGCGCAGAGACGCCAGAGTACTTGATCTCTACGGGAGTGGGGGCCAGGTAGTAAGATTGAGGAGCCGGAGCGCTGTAGGTCGCAGTGTTGATTGACACAGCGGGGACAGCACCAGTGATGATGTTGACGTCAGGAGCAGCCTCAGCAGCGGCGGCAGCAGCGTCGTAGGCAGCCTTGAAGGAAGCCTTGGCGGCCTTAACCTCAGCAGTGTCGTCTACTTGCTCCGGGTGCGTGGCCAGCTCCTCGAGGGTGGCGTACCGAACAGGCGTCTTGTACACGTAGGTCTTGGTAGCAGTTGCATCGGGCTTCTTGAATGCGGTCACCACGTAGCCGTCGACTCCGGCCGTGTACTCGACCTTGCCGCCATCGACGCCGAATTGGCCGCGCACCTCGTTGGCCTGGTCGCCCTGCTGGCTCTGGTAGAGGCCTTCGGCAGTGTCGAAGCCGTACTGGTAAGAGCCGTCGTTCTGCTGCACATAGTACTGGGCCCGGCGGCCCTGATTCACCGCCGGGATCTTCCAGCACTGGCAGCCAGCGACAAGCAGACCCAATACAACCTGAAAACGCAGATTGTCTGGTTAGTTACACTCTAAACAACAACACAAAACGGGTAAAAGAATAGGAGGTGGAAGTAAAAGTATGCATATGAAATGAGAGTAACCGATGAAAGGGAAAGAAAGCGGAAATCCGTGCCAAGGATCGTCTAGTAGTGGTGGCCGATTAATTTGTAATGTTTTTTTTCTTCCTCAAATAACTGTTTATATTATATATAACCATTCTTATATGTATGATAAGTATAACCCTTCCGCAATATGATAAAACCCTTCTTATCTTACTAGCATAAGGAAAACCAGCAAGTAAGTTATGCAATATGTTCGGCAACACATAGCCACTGGAATTGAACGATTTGTGGCGACTGGCATTGTTTCTTACTGCTTTCAGTGCACGAAGCAAGTTATTTCGTGAACGAATGTTGTCATTTTTTTAAAAATTATATTTAAGCGATATGTCATCGGAATCAGTGACCTTATCCTCGTTGCTTGTATATATTATTAAAACCATTATAAGCTTCACATTTTAGATAATCGAAAACGCTGCCTTTTCAGGACGTCTTTTTAAAGGACGTCTTTTTGCAGGACACCCATACAAATCCTTGGGTTGGAGTTTATTGAAATCGGATTTATTATGTCTTTGAATGATGACAGACTCTATCACCTGCTGGGAACCTGCACAATTTAAAATATAAATATATGAATATTGGTGCAATCAAAGTTGCTTGACCACATGTAAACGTTCTCCATATTTTCCTGTTGGGTATGCATGAAGAAAAAGCACTTACGTAAGTACAAATGAGTTTGCAATCTGGCTTAAATTAGCTATGCAATGTTCTTAATGGTAACTTTTACCATTGCACTGGCGGGAGCGACTGACATACAGTCAGAATATTTGGTACCAGCCAGTGATGTAGGAACGTCATGAAAAGTAGGGGGTGGGGGAATTGGAACTTAATTTTCGCCCTGAAAGAAGCCAAACCGCTCTATGCAATATTTCTTCGAAGATTGGAGGGCTGGTTGTGTTTGCGAACATTTTGCTACCTCAAATTTCCTCATTAAACCGAAAATATTTTAGCTAAAAAATGAACAGAAATTTGGGGCCAACCCTTGGCAACTTGGCACATATCCGTACGTCTATGCACCAATGTTTATGCCAAATGTGCTGCAATATGCGCCTGTCCTGAATATTTCAGTAATGGGAATGCAAGACGGTCTGCTCGCCGTACGGCAGCCGTGGGGAGTACTCACCAGACGAGCTGCCATGGTGAGGCTGACGAGTGTGAGTGTGTGTGTGCTGCTGGCTGGGACGGGTGCCGCTTATATAGCGCGGCCGGCAGCGGGGCTGTGGCCGCCGGCAGGTCTTCTCTGCCAAGGCCGGTCAGTGGGGCGGCCGGCTGACTGGCGGTGAGGCTCCGCTCGCCGGCCACGCCAGTTGTGTGGACGCGCTACTGGGGGTCTGGGCAGTGGACAAGTGGTCCGGGGCTAGACAGAGAAGAGCAGCGCGCCGGTCCTCTGATCCCTGCCGCAGACGACACGCAGATACTTTGTAGCTCTAAAGAGGCGCAACGAAAATTTAATAATGAAATACAGTTCAAGAGCATGTTGAAACGCTCATGGTTCATGGTACGTCGGGTAATTTCGAATTGCTATTAGATGTTTTAGACCGGCGCTTTTTTTAGCAGGAATATAATGATTTTGCGATAGATAAAGTATCAGTAAACAATGTGATCTGAAAGGGAAACTGACTTTTGGCTAAAAGGAAAACTGTCTGCAAAATGAATTGGAATTGGACGTGATTCTGATCACAGCAAGAGTTATTTTCCCGATATTCATTGCTTTGAATCGCAATGAAAACAAAGCAAACACATAAGTAGCACGACACAGGGGCACGACACAGTTCCACGAACTCATCGTATATCGCTCTGTTTTTGCATTAAAAAGAACAAACTTGCCTCGGTATCAGTTAAGATTTTTCTTTAAAATCAGGAAGTTCAATATTCGGTTGGTTTAAACCGTTTTGTTTTTGCTGGGGGGGGGGGGGGTATGACCCTGATGCCCCTTGGATCCGCCCCTGATATTAACTGAATAGTGAATAGGAGTTTGACGCAGCGATTAGGCAAAAGGGGAAAATTCTACTATAGGTATCTCAGTAGTCAGTACCTATTGTGTGCTGTGGGTAAGGTATATTAATAAGGATGAAATCCAACTCAACACAGAATTCTTCCTGACAGGACACCCTCTTGCGTCCAAAAGGTTGACTCATGTTACCGCTTCGTTGTCGTCATGGAGTCGAAGTAACGGGAGAGGAAAGTACCAAGCGTCAGCTTCCCGCAGGAATTCGTTACAGCGACTTTTGAAAGGCTGAATATTTAGAATGCCGCGACTTCCTCCCATTGCCGACATAGGGAAATCCCAACACTCATGATACACGCCGATGTAATGGAAGACTGTACTCAAGTGAATGGAGTTGCTACAAGTATTTCATATGTTGTTTCTCGTATATATGTTGTTTTTGTTTCTTTGTGTGCATTTGTTCAGATCGTGCCAAAATCTCTTGCAAAAATGCTGTAGAATTTGCTTTTAGGGATCTTCACACACTTAATTGGTTATATTTGTGTGCTATTTACATGCAATTAATTAGGTATGGTTTAAACGTACCCAATATTGTTATACCTAATATGTTATCCGCCCCTGTAGCGCAGTCAGGCAGGGGTAAAAAATAACGCCAACTCGACAACGTTGTTAGTAGCAATTCAGCGTTACACCAAACGAAGATTTGTAGCAAAACTGGCCCATGGCAAGACATACAAATTGCACTATCATTACTGCGGTATATGCTTGAATGAGTCACTTTCTGTTTTTTGTAGATCCTGTACACTTATGGGGCTGTTTTGTATATTCACGGCTGGTTGATCTCTGTTTTCTGGAGATATTTTGAAAGTAATATGTTGCTAGCGAGAAATGGGAAAAATATCACCATAAGTGGGCAAATATCACAAGTTTCTCGCAAGATCTAGAGACTAAACGTACCTTTTAAGGAAATCTACACCTACCAGAGATAGAGAACTTTGTACCAAAAAATGCCAACATGAATCGACAGAGAGTGATACAGGTTGTATATTTTTGTATCACGCATAATACAAATAAAGGACATCAAATTGTACTTCAAGATATTCCAATATCTTTTAATAAAATTATTTCAAAGTTATTCTCAGGCCATATTTAACCAAATGAATGTAACTCAATGAAGCGTAAAGACTTCCAGAGTCTGCTTTTTATGGTACCCCATCACTATAAGTTCAAGGTTTCCGAATGGTGACAAAGCCCTCCTTTGACATTTTGGTCTCGCGCTGGTTGGTGGTGTCTCTGTTGCGATAAGATCGATTTTTGGTGCTCCAAGGATCTGTGTTGTTTATCATGAGTAAAGTAAAGAAGGCTAAGTTAACAAACTCTAGAATGGAGATTTTGTGCGGATATCTCACCAAGGATGGAGCTGAGTGTAGTTTTTCATGCCTAAATTATAATCGTCCTCGGCTGCTGAAACACACAAAGAAACATCATCCTGCGGAGTCGGATGTTCTCCTACGTGGTTCTGCTGCCTGGGTAAGTGTTCAGTTATTTGTATTGCGCTAGGGACTAGGGAGCGCTCCCAGGCCGCTCCATAGTATTATTCGTATTTTTCCGGAAGTAGGCAGCGTGACTGTGAAAAACTGTGCTGACGTGGAGACGGGAACGTTTGGGACACATTTAACGCCTACCTCGAAAACTGTGAGTGCGGAACTAGCCTAAAATCGCTCAACAACTTTGATTTTTCTGATTTTTCTGTTTATCATGAGTAAAGTAAAGAAGGCTAAGTTAACAAACTCTAGAATGGAGATTTTGTGCGGATATCTCACCAAGGATGGAGCTGAGTGTAGTTTTTCATGCCTAAATTATAATCGTCCTCGGCTGCTGAAACACACAAAGAAACATCATCCTGCGGAGTCGGATGTTCTCCTGCGTGGTTCTGCTGCCTGGGTAAGTGTTCAGTTATTTGTATTGCGCTAGGGACTAGGGAGCGCTCCCAGGCCGCTCCATAGTATTATTCGTATTTTTCCGGAAGTAGGCAGCGTGACTGTGAAAAACTGTGCTGACGTGGAGACGGGAACGTTTGGGACACATTTAGCGCCTACCTCGAAAACTGTGAGTGCGGAACTAGCCTAAAATCGCTCAACAACTTTGATTTTTCTGACAGACCTCGTCGCGCCAGTGACTGTCCTTGTAGTGCCTATGATGCCATTTATGAAGAGAGGCCACTCTCAAGTCATCGACAAAACTCCAAATTGAACGAATTTTACGTAACCGTCGTCTGATTCCCGACTTTCTGGACCGTTTTCAAGAAATAAGCAAAATACTCAAAACTATTTCTTCATCGCATGAGCGCTGCGATGGGCGCATGCACACCGACATCAATCTGCCGACACCCCGTCTCCCCCGTCCCCAATGTCGGCCCGCGCCGCTGCTCGGCACCTTCCCGAATCACCCTCCGTCGAGCCAGGCGCGTAGCCAGGATTTTTATTGGGGGTGGGGCACGTCGGTGGTAGAATCAAATTTAGCTCCTCAACCATATGTTGTTGACTGGAGGGGGGGGGGGGGGGGGGGGAGGGAGCCGGGTCGTCAGAGAATCTAATTTTATTTAGTGTAAATTTGTTTTGCTCAGAGGGGGAGGGGCATGGCTCCCGTGCCCCCCCCCCCTAGCTACGTCCCTGCGTCGAGCCGGGTCCGTCGGTCGCCGCCGCAACCGACGACCTTGATGGCGGCGACGCAGGGGAAAGCCTTTGCCGAGACGGATGGGTGGAAGGAAGGTGAAATGGAGGAGAAAATATATTTAGAGAGTGGAAGGCAATCAATATAGGCGCAGAATTCGACGTTTAATACAATTTGCTTTCCTTGCCGCAGAGCAGGACATAATTCCAGGAAACTGCGTTTTTTTTAGTACAATAGGTCCTCGAATCGCCAAACAGGAACCAAACATGTTCTGCTGCATCTTCTCTACCTGTTGCCATTTTTATGTAAATTTTTCTGAGGGTGAAATGAAGTAGCCCAAATTGGAGGAGAAAATTAATGTAGGGATGGGTTGATTTCCTTCAGACAACTTTGCCACCTGAACCTAAAAATCCTGGCGATTCCCATGATCCAATTACTCAGTTCCACTATTCACGAAACCTTCACCTATACATTAGCCTTTTTCGTTTCCTCAGATGCTGGCGAGACACCAGTCATCACGCATGGGGGAGCATCCAAGTACTGGAGATGCTCCTGTGCCTGCCGAGTCGGCGCAGCAGCCTTTCCCAACTGGGCGTAACAAAGTAGCCCCTGAACATTTGCCTGCAGACGTGCACCCGACATGTGATGATGTTGATATGACCGACAGTGGACCGGCGATTAGCACTGAGACGGTTCGCAACGATAACGGGGGTCTCTGGGGTCTCTCACAATGCTGCAGGCGGTTGAGCACTCTGATTGCCTGATCTACGCTGCACGAGGTAGGCAAGTCCCAAATTACCGGGGCCATTCAATTCGAAGAAGTATATATCACTGCAAAAGCAGCTAAAGAAACAAAAGGCAAACATATAAAAATGCGTTCCTTTTTGCTAGTCTTTGGCTACTTCTCATTTCTTGGCGCATTTATTCTTATTTTTAAGCGATCTTAATTTATTAGTGTTTATCCTGATAGCGTTATGACGTGAATACCAACACATCAGAGTGTCATGTAAAATGTTGAATCGTTTTGGGTTTCCTAGAAGTAATATTGTCAGTGCTTGTCCAAGGACCATTCAAACTGGTCTTCGTCTTAAATTTTTTTTGGATACAAAACTTATTTTCTGACATAAGCTTTTACACTGCCAATATTTAGAGGTCAGTCTTTTGTTTACCCCTGCAGTCAGGAGAGCACTGGGCTTTTGACCTCACCCGGTGTTGCAGGCCGGGTTCGAGTCGTTCCGGCGCTCGCTATTTGCCCCTGACTGGTATGGCCCGCGGCCGGTGGCAGCGGTCGCACCAAGGCGGGGCGGGCCGTGTCCAGGTAATTCGGGCACGTAAAACTTTCGCCTCTAAATTTTGTCAGCTGCCAGGAATTGCCCGATCGAACGGTAGGGGTCAGGGCCTGCGCAACAAGTTGCGTGGGTAAAGTAAATACCTCGGAACCTCGGAAATCCGTCCATTCAAAAGGTTCGGACTAAATTTATAAATAAAAAATCTGCATATTGGAAACTCGTCGCCAATCCTACGAGCATCCTTCTCTTCACTGGGAAATTGAATGCGTTACCATTCCTGTGAAAGTAAATTGCTTTGTTTATATTAAAGGCACGCGGGAACTGAATAGGTAATGCACATATTTATGGCTAACGCACGCTAGGTAATAGCCGTTTTCACGAATAATTTTACGTTTGGTGCGATTGGGGCGTTTGGGGCGATTGGGGTGTTTGGGGTGTTTGGGGCGATTGGGTCTATAGCTCGTAAGAACATGGCTTTTCCCGGTTATTTTTGGTATCAATCGCATTTTTATGAATTAATGAATAAGTGTATGCTCTTACAATGCAATATTTCCCGTTAGTTTGCTTCGAATATTCAGATTCATGAGCAAATCTGGCAATTTTGAGTTGTGTTAGTTCCTTCTACAAAACATACCTCAAACGCCCTAAAAAGAGGCTACAAGTATACTAGTATACTAGCTATGATTAAATGAAATACCCAATTGACAGTTAGTTAGGGCAAAATTGAAGATATTAATGACAAAGAAATATAATATTATGATGAAAAATGCAATAAAATGTCAAAAGCATAGACAGACCTTAATTCAACGTCGCTCCGTCCCGCTGAGATCGTCCTATTTAGAGCGGTAACTTCTTTGGTTTCCGAAAATCGAAACAATGCTTACGCATTTCGAATCACCCCAAATGGTTTTGATTTGATTAATTGATTAATTGATGAATCTGACAAAAAGCTGAGAAGACCTCAGAAAAAAACACTTATAAACCCATGAAACATGCGGGCTTTCTGCAGCCACTGGTACTGAAAACTCAAAGATGGTTGCTCTAGTTCGAACGGATGGCATGGCTGGGCGCAGACCACGGCTCTGCACATGCGCAACGTGACGTCAGGCGACCGGCCGGCGCCGGAGCCACTCCGGCCGGCTGGTCGCCATGGTGACCAGCCTGCTTGCGCCGGAGCCACGTGTGCAACGTGACGTCAAGCGATTCGCCGGCCCGTTGCCATGGTAACCGGGTGGCGGCGCCTGCGAAGAGCCAGCGTAGAGCCGGAGCCAGCATTCCCGTCATCTTACAACCAATGATCAAAAAATCATTATTTTTTACCAAAGGGGACACGTACAGGCCTTCAGGGGGAGGGGGACAATTGCCCTGTTTGCCCCCCCCCCCCTTGTGTACGTCTATGATTGCTGTTGACGACTATGTGGCGGCGGGTGTATTGCGGCTCGGCAGACCGACAACTTGTTACAGACTGTTTCCGGTGGCGAAGTGTGAGACCGTGGCTAAACTTGTACAAGCGGTCCCCGCTTGCTTCGCTGCGCGAAGAGGCGACGCCGTTGGCGTCGGTGGTGCCGTTAACGTATTTGGGTTTACCGAATCGTTGGAAAATTGCATTTATCAACCTGTGATCCGTCAAACGAAAGTCGCCTTCGGCTGTCCTGGCCGCAGTCATCTGCTCAGCAATGGCAGCTCGCCGCTCAACTCTCTGCTGGTCGTCTTCGGCTGTCCTGGCCGACGCCATCTGCTCAGCAATGGCAGCTCGCCACTCCACCCTCTGCGGGTCGTCTTCGGCTGTCCTGGCCGCCGTCATCTGCTCAGCAATGGCAGCTCGCCGCTCCACCCTCTGCTGGTCGTCTTCGGCTGTCCTGGCCGACGCCATCTGCTCAGCATTGGCAGCTCGCCGCTCCACTCTCTGCTGGTCGTCTTCGGCTGTCCTGGCCGCCGCCATCTGCTCAGCAATGGCAGCTCGCCGCTCCACTCTCTGCTGGTCGTCTTCGGCTGTCCTGGCCGCCGTCATCTGCTCAGCAATGGCAGCTCGCCGTTTCACTCTCTGCTGGTCGTCTTCGGCTTCCGTGGCCGCCGCCATCCTCGCAGCGTTGGGGGAAAGACGCTGACGGCGCTGGTCATCCGTCTCCTGTTGCCTTGCCAGCCTAGGGCGTTCTGTGTTTGGTTGCTGGCTGTTGATTGTAGCTGCTGCCTGCTCCATCGCCTGTGCGTTGTCGTGTTCGTTGTCGATAAGCTTCGGCTTTCTTGCGCTTTAGCGTTTTTGGAGAGAGCGGCATTGAAAAATGTTGCTACATCGTGGCATTGCATCAATGTCATCAATCTACATCTACATGCAATCAATGTTACATAAATCCAAGGCTAGAAGACAACTTGATTATGTTGCTTAACCCGCGCACTGCAGGGGCTTTGCACCAAACACGAACTGCAGGGGGAGGGGGGTTGATTTCCGGCCCCCCCTGAGAACTCGAAAACTACGCTACGTAGCGAGAAGCGAAAATAGGCATTTGATAGCGTTATACATGTTCTATCGAAAGTATTTCTGTTCTTTTAGGTCCGGTCAAAATTGAGCTCAACAGAAGGTCAAATTTTCCAGTTTTTTCTCTCCTGTTTTAAGGACATTGCTCCAGAAATTCCCATATATCTCAGAAACCATGCTAGTTATAAACAAGCGAGAAACAAAACGCCAGCCAGTTAAATTTTCCATCCCCGAGGGGTCCTCAGATTTGATCTCAGCTCAATATTTGAGGCTCCAGAGGTCAAAAAGTTAAAAATGCTGTTTTTTTGGCTAAATCGTTCTTTGCTATTAACTTTTTACTTAATAAAGATAACGGAAAAATGTTTTCGTCATTGTGTTTATCTTATCAATGCGCTTCTATTGATATACATGGTGACCTTTTTAAGTCACTTAACAATTTGACCTCAGGCCAAGGTCAAGTGGTGACCCAAGTAGGGCATGTTGCATATGGGAAGACGTATCTCCACGAGACAAACACATTGATGTCTGTTTTACTGCTCTATCTTCATTATGTCGGGAGTTATTGACAACAAAGTGATGGTGACCTCGCATGACCTCAAATGAGCCAATAGGGGTCACTGCACACAATTTACACTTGGATCATCAATAATATCCTATAATAACATGATCCAGAAGTAATTGGACTAATATCATGCATATCCTTGAAATAGGAAGCATTTGTATATTGCCCTATTGACTTATTATAGGAGGTTACGAAATTGACCTGACCTTAAGTCACCGATATACAAATTCCGAGATGAAATAATTGTAAGTACTTATGCCCTCATGACATTCTGTAAGTTTCAAACTGATCGATGAAAAACTCTGGCTTTGGCACAACGTGACAACTGCAAACATTTTTTGGAGGTTGACCTAGCCTTGACCTAGTCTGCTGACATGACCAGAGATGACCCGAGGTAATTTTTTTCCTCAAAGTGTGTGCAATTGATGTCCTAATAGGTGTGCCAAAACCCAGCGACGCTGCGCGCCGCGGTTTTTTCGCTATCTTTGAAAAACCTGAGGGGGGGGGGGGGCCGGAAATCAACCCCCCTGCAGTGCGCGGGTTAAATCGAACACACCAAGGCTATAAAACGGACCCCTCCGAAGTTAGTTGGCAGCACAACAGTTCTTGGGCGCGACTTTCCTACTAGCCCATATGGTTCACGTGTTAAATGACCCAACTTTGGGAAGTTGGATCTCGAATTCTATTCCGCCGATTCGCCTGTAGCTAGTCTCCAAAGAAAGATCGTTCAAATATCTCGCAGACAGACGTCTGGCTAGGCAATTAGTGATTTAGATAGATAGATACGACATGTCGGAGTTATCGCCGTTTCTGCCTGACCGTCCGTGTAGCCTGCAGTCAGCGGAGCGTGCGTTAGCGGTGTCATTTGAGGGCTTTAATCCTCGCCCTACGGGGGGAGGGGGGGGGGGGGGCTTGAAAGGCCCCCCTGATGTTTTTCTTGAATAACGTTTTACACATGCAGTGAATCTTGCTGAAATTTTTGGTAGCTGAGTTTACAACAATTATACGTATGCTGAAGCAAAAAAAATGTTGAAATTGGTTGGGGAAATTTGGGAAATAATGACGTTTTGATGACGTCATGTTGGTAAAAATAGAAATATTTGAAAAATCGTAGAAAGCAGAGTTTTAAAGCAAATTGCAAACGCAATTCACCAAAGATACAAAATGACATTCATTTTAAAATGGCAGTCTCAGATTTTCCAAATTTAGGATTTTTGTCCCCTAAAATAAAAAAGGACTGTTTTTTTTTAAATCCCCACAAAATCAAAATTTTCCAAGATATTTAAAAAATGGAATATATGTGTGAGAACTGAGTATGGACAATACCCATACCGAATTTCAAAGCAATATCTTTATTTTTGACTGATTGATAGCTCCCTAAGTGTAATAAACTGATGACGTCATCTTTTAAATAACTGTTTTCGACTTTTTTGACAAGATACGAACAAGTAATTACCTTTTCTGTATCTCTGAGCCAAAACTGGTCTAGGAACATGCCTTTTTATTTACATTTTATCAATTTCTAATTTTGAGGTTTTCTGAAGAGCAATATCGCTGTTCTGGACGTGGTAAATCCGAGGTCATTCACTTGACCTGGAAGGCCACCCGTTGACCTGAAGCCTAAAAATAGCATACTGTTAGATTCCTCTCATGACAGGGAACATGCTGGTTCTCACAGCATTGCTCTAAGTTGCTTTGTTTGGAAGTTAACAGAGGGGCCTGTCAGCCCCCCCCCCCCCCACCCGTAGGGCGAAGGTGAAAAAAGCTCACGTAGGGCGAGGGTTAAATATGCAGTTAAAATAGACCCTTTGATGGATTTTTCATATACCGTTAGCGCCATCAACGCATAATAATTTCGGAGTTAGTTATGAAGGGAAAATTTACGTATTTACTAGGCTGGCCATGGGGCTGTAAGTAGCGCCAGCTGAGATGCATCTGTTTTCGTCTGTCACTGTGAGGATGGTGGAGGAGCAATTCCCAGTCGTTAAAGGTATTGCGTATATATTTATATATTATTTTTTGCTTCTGGAGTGGAATCCAGTGACTTCGAACGGTGTATGTAATGTTTTAACATAAGTTGGTCTGTGTATTAATTTGGATAAATCTGTTCTGGTGCCCGCCACCGCAGTTACGTTCTTGGGCGTAATGATTGATTGAATTAAGTGTTGGGAGCGCGTTAAGTCGGATGTGATTGTGCCTTTGCGGGATGCTCCGTCGCGGAGTTCGCCGGCCTGCCAGCTGGTGTGGTGGCAGCGGCTTGTCGGGTTTGTTAATTTTGTCCGGCCTTTCATGAAGTTACTTCTCGAAGTTGTGTCGGCGGTGAGGGGTGGTGACCGCTGCGCGTGCGATGTTGCGATGTCGTATGTGTCGGGAGTGACGGAGTGGCGGTACTCCGACAGGATAGTCTGGTCGGATTGGCATGACCGCACGGTTTCTTGTGGACGCCACTCCGACACGTATTGGGATTGTGCAACCGGTCTGCGTCCCACTATCAATTAGTTTGGGGACTGCTTTGCCTATGTATGTGGCCGAGTACACCGCGGCGCTGGTGGCAGTAAGAATTATTTAAAACAGCGAACCATTAATTTGTTCAGATAATATGGGTGTATGCTATAATTTAGATAATGGGAGATGTCCGAGACCATGGCTGCATGTCCTGATGGGATTTTTTCAGAAGCGAAACTTTTCTATTAGGTATATACAATCGCATTGTAACCCGGCTGACTGTCCATCTCGCGCCATCCGTCCGTGAGTCGAGTCTCGTCTGCAGGCGAATACTTGCTATCGGTCGGCGCAACGGCCGATAACAACTATATACAGAGTACACCGCGGCAGACTGGTTATTGATTCACCATATTGTAAGGATTCAATCACGATTCATTTTGGAATATGATTGACTCAGTCACCGTTTGATTCATAGACGACCATTTTGAGAAACAATTCTTTCCGATTCAAAGAATCGACATATTTTTTGATCAAATCACGTTTGACTCCTAATTGAAATAGCATTGCACAGTCTTTTTCATTCAATCAGCATTGTTTCTATGCGGGTTTTGATTCAATCAAGATTCATGAACAACAAAATGCGGTCGTGAATCGATTCTTCTTTGATTCAAAGGATTCTGTTCGCACGATTCCAATCGATTCAATCAGAGTCGAATCAATAACCAGTCTGCTGAACGCGGTATTCCTTGTGTGGAGTCCGGACTGGCACGTAGCCAGGATTTTTATCAGGGAGGAAGGGGGGGGGGGGGCACGTCGGTTGTAGAAACAAATTTTGCCCCGCAGACATATGTTGTTGACCGGGTGAGGGGGGGGGGGGGGGGTCCGGTCGTCAGAGAATCTCATTCTAACTAGTGTACTCAAATGTGTCTCACGGTTCTTGTCGATAGTAATAAGACATTTTCGCCAGCGGGGCTAACCGGGTCAGATGTCGCTGGCGTCGCGGCCGCGCCGGAGCAGATAGCGCCACCCGCTGGGTGCTCGGGTGAAAATACTTCTAGACACGCCCAATACGCCCAAATAAGGCTGCCGTGTATCCGCGACCTATTGCGTCTCACCGGCGAAAAACGTGTCTTTGGCTTATCGTGAGTCGTGACTCATCGCAAATTGGGCGAAACTTTGGCCCAGTTCCGTCAGCCACTGGGTGGTCTGGTAAAACATTAGACCAGGTTTTTGATATGTGGTGGATATGGATACCTCACCCCATCTCTCGCTGGTGGGTTAGTTAGAAATGCGGAACACAAATTTTATTAGTTTTCACTTTGCACGCACCGTTTCAAGTGAGACAAATATACTACTCGGCATTGTATCTCAATTTGACATCTTCCACGAACGATTTGTGTCTCAACTCTTAGGTCGTATCGCAAAATCGCAAAGTTTTTTACCTCTGGTCACTGCCGCCGGCTCGTGGAGGTCGCAGGAATATGGAGGAAGGAAATAGGAGTCGGCTATTTTAGTCTTCCAAACCACAAGGATGTTTGGTGATGGTGGTTTTCAGAATGTAAGAGATCTGTTCTTTCTGATCCTTATAAATCCGTTATCTGATCTGAACATTTTCCGTCGGACGGTTATGACATGAAGCTGCCTAATGAACCTAATATGGCGTGCGCTGATATTTTGACACTTGGTCGAGTTGTCTGCAGTCGTTGTTTTTGTTTGTTTGCCCGGTGCAATCGTGCGGGAGGTCGCCAGCGTGTTGTGCCGCACAGGTCGAGGTTTTCCTCACATTTCAAGCTAGAGCTACCTGGGGCATTTCTAGCCCCAGTAAGCGCGTTCCATCATATTGAAGCAAATGCCGTGTAAATGATGCGGTCTGTATTGCCATTTGCGGTCGATGACCTTCACACGTACACAACATATCAATGTGCATGATTTGAAACGATGTCATACGATGTTTTAGTGAGAGTGGTGGGAAAAGCCTTAGTTCTGGAAGCCTTCAATGTGGCATTGAAAACCGTAGGGCTTTCGTTGCCACCATGAAGTCAAGGCAAATTACAAGAAACATTGACATAGTGATATAGTTATAGCCACACAGACACTACACTTCTGCAACAGCATGAGGACACCAGCCTTCGAAAGACAGTTGCCATGTTGCGCACTAGTCCAGTATAGCCACGAGCACACACAAGTATACGCAAGCGTAGACAACCAGAGCCAAAACTTTGGAAACTATATGGACAACCGACTTGAAGCGACGGACGGACATCACAAAGAAGACACTAGACAACGGAAAACAATATCCGCACAATCACTTGCCAGTTGGTGCCACAGCCACAAATAATGCCAGTCAGAACGCGTCAGTCTCAACAATATCCAGCTGTTATTCTATTCGTATGAGTATCCGAACTTGTTCGGTCCATCAGCCAGCATCAGGGTGATGCCATCGAAGCTGACGGTGCGCATGTTTCCATGGCTGGCGCTGTAGGTCGTCTGGCTCACGGGGACGGCGGCCGCGCTGTAAACAGCAGACGGAGCCTGCACGGAAGCGGTGATGATGTTTACGTCAGGAGCAGCCTCGGCAGCGGCGGCAGCAGCGGCATAGGCAGCCTTGAAGGTAGCCTTGGCTGCCTCGACCTCAGCAGTGTCCACGACACGGCCAGAAGCATCCACCGGCGCAGAGGGGCCAGAGTACTTGATCTCTACGGGAGTGGGGGCCAGGTAGTAAGATTGAGGTGCCGGAGCGCTGTAGGTCGCAGTGTTGACGGCCACAGCGGGGGCAGCACCAGTGATGATGTTGACGTCAGGAGCAGCCTCAGCGGCGGCGGCGGCAGCATCGTAGGCAGCCTTGAAGGAAGCCTTGGCTGCCTCGACCTCAGCAGTGTCTACGACACGGCCAGAAGCATCCACCGGCGCAGAGACTCCAGGGTACTTGATCTCTACGGGAGTGGGGGCCAGGTAGTAAGTTTGAGGTGCCGGAGCGCTGTAGGTCGCAGTGTTGACGGCCACAGCGGGGGCAGCACCAGTGATGATGTTGACGTCAGGAGCAGCCTCAGCGGCGGCGGCGGCAGCGTTGTAGGCAGCCTTGAAGGAAGCCTTGGCTGCCTCGACCTCAGCAGTGTCCACGACACGGCCAGAAGCATCCACCGGCGCAGAGACTCCAGAGTACTTGATCTCTACGGGAGTGGGGGCCAGGTAGTAAGATTGAGGTGCCGGAGCGCTGTAGGTCGCAGTGTTGACGGCCACAGCGGGGGCAGCACCAGTGATGATGTTGACGTCAGGAGCAGCCTCAGCAGCGGCGGCGGCAGACTCGAAGGCACTCTTGAACGACGCCTTGGCAGTGGCTACGGCTTCGGTGTCTTGCACGGAAACAGGCAGGTGAGCGCCACTGGCAACGAAGCCAGTCTCGGCACCGGCCCTGTACTCCACACGCCTCCTCTGAGCGTCGTCGGCGATGAACTCAAAGTTTCCCTTGACGTTGTTGGCGCCGTCGGCAGACTCGTAGCGGGAACTGTCGCTTGTGCTATAGGAGAACTCGTACGAGCCGTCATCGTTGGACGTGGAACGGAAGTCAGCGATTTCGGACGGCTTCGTGGCGGCACCGTAGGTAGTGATCACCGGCACAGCGGCGGGAGCCTGCACGGAAGCGGTGATGATGTTGACGTCAGGAGCAGCCTCGGCAGCGGCGGCAGCAGCGGCGTAGGCAGCCTTGAAGGAAGCCTTGGCTGCCTCGACCTCAGCAGTGTCCACGACACGGCCAGAAGCATCCACTGGCGCAGAGACGCCAGAATACTTGATCTCTACGGGAGTGGGGGCCAGGTAGTAAGATTGAGGTGCCGGAGCACTGTAGGTCGCAGTGTTGATTGACACAGCGGGGACAGCACCAGTGATGATGTTGACGTCAGGAGCAGCCTCGGCAGCGGCGGCGGCAGCGGCGTAGGCAGCCTTGAAGGTAGCCTTGGCTGCCTCGACCTCAGCAGTGTCCACGACACGGCCAGAAGCATCCACCGGCGCAGAGGGGCCAGAGTACTTGATCTCTACGGGAGTGGGGGCCAGGTAGTAAGATTGAGGTGCCGGAGCGCTGTAGGTCGCAGTGTTGACGGCCACAGCGGGGACAGCACCAGTGATGATGTTGACGTCAGGAGCAGCCTCGGCAGCGGCGGCGGCAGCGTCGTAGGCAGCCTTGAAGGTAGCCTTGGCTGCCTCGACCTCAGCAGTGTCCACGACACGGCCAGAAGCATCCACCGGCGCAGAGACGCCAGAGTACTTGATCTCTACGGGAGTGGGGGCCAGGTAGTAAGATTGAGGTGCCGGAGCGCTGTAGGTCGCAGTGTTGATTGACACAGCGGGGACAGCACCAGTGATGATGTTGACGTCAGGAGCAGCCTCAGCAGCGGCGGCAGCAGCGTCGTAGGCAGCCTGGAAGGAAGCCTTGGCGGCCTTAACCTCAGCAGTGTCGTCTACTTGCTCGGGGTGCGTGGCCAGCTCCTCGAGGGTGGCGTACCGAACAGGCGTCTTGTACACGTAGGTCTTGGTAGCAGTTGCATCGGGCTTCTTGAATGCGGTCACCACGTAGCCGTCGACTCCGGCCGTGTACTCGACATTGCCGCCATCGACGCCGAATTGGCCGCGCACCTCGTTGGCCTGGTCGCCCTGCTGGCTCTGGTAGAGGCCTTCGGCAGTGTCGAAGCCGTACTGGTAAGAGCCGTCGTTCTGCTGCACATAGTACTGGGCCCGGCGGCCCTCATTCACCGCCGGGATCTTCCAGCACTGGCAGCCAGCGACAAGCAGACCCAATACAACCTGAAAACGAAGATTGTCTGGTTAGTTACTCACTAAACAACAACACAAAACGGGTAAAAGAATAGGAGGTGGAAGTAAAAGTATGCATGTGAAATGAGAGTAACCGATGAAAGGGAAAGAAAGCGGAAATCCGTGCCTAGGATCGTCTAGTAATGTTGGCTGATTAATTTGTAAAGTTTTTCTTCTTCTTCAAAGAACTGTTTATATTATATATATCCATTCTTATATGTATGATAAGTATAACCCTTCCGCAATATGATAAAACCCTTCTTATCTTACTCGCATAACGAAAACCAGCAAGTAAGTTATGCAACATGTTCGGCATCACATAGACACTGGAATTGAACGTTTTGTGGCGACTGGCATTGTTTCTTACTGCCTTCAGTGCACGAAGCAAATTGTTTCGGGAAGGAATGTTGTGATTTTTTTTAAATTATATTAAAGCGATTATGTCATCGGAGTGACCTTCCCTCGTTGATTGTATATTATTAAAACGATTATAAGCTTCACATTTTAGATGATCGAAAACGCTGCCATTGTCCATCCCGAAGGACGTCTTTTTGCATGACACTCATATAAATCCTTGGGTTGGAGCTGATTGAAATCGGATTTATTATGTCTTTGAGTGATGATAGACTCCTGCTGGGAACCTGCACAATTTAAATATAAATTTATGAATATTGGTGCAATCAAAGTTGCTATTCCGCATGCAAACATTCTCTATATTTACCTTTTGGGAATGCATAAAGGAAAATGCACTTACGTACGTACAAATGAGCTTGCAATCAGGCTTAATGTAGCTATGCAATGTTCTTAATGGTAACGTACCATTGCACTGACAGGAGAAACTGACATACAGTCAGAATATTTGGTACCAGCCTGGGATGTAGGAACGTCATGAAAGGTACGGGGTGGGGGAATTGGAACTTTAATTTCGTCCTGAAAGAAGCAAAACCCCTCTATGCAATATTTCTTCGAAGATTGGAGGGCTTGTGTTTGAGAACATTTAGCTACCTCAAATTTCCTCATTAAACATAAAATATTTTAGTACAAAAATGAACAGAAATTTGGGGCCAACCCTTGGCAACTTGGCACATATCCGTACGTCTATGTACCAATGTTTATGCCAAATGTGCTGCAATATGCGCCTGTCCTGAATATTTAAGTAATGTGAATGCAAGACGGTCTGCTCGCCGTACGGCAGCCGTGGGGAGTACTCACCAGACGAGCTGCCATGGTGAGGCAGACGAGTGTGAGTGTGTGTGTGCTGCTGGCTGGGACGGGTGCCGCTTATATAGCGCGGCCGGCAGCGGGGCTGTGGCCGCCGGCAGGTCTTCTCTGCCAAGGCCGGTCAGTGGGGCGGCCGGCTGGCTGGCGTTGAGGCCCCGCTCGCCGGCCACGCCAGTTGTGTGGACGCGCTACTGGGGGTCTGGGCAGTGGACAAGTGGTCCGGGGCTAGACAGAGAAGAGCAGCGCGCCGGTCCTCTGATCCCTGCCGCAGACGCCACGCAGATACTTTGTAGCTCTAGAGGGGCGCAACGAAACATGTAATAATGAAATACAGTTCAAGAGCATGTTGAAAAGCTCATGGTTCATGGTACGTCGGGCAATTTCGAATTGCTATTAGATGTTTTAGACCGGCGCTTTTTTAGCAGGAATATAATGAATTTACTATAGATAAAGTATCAGTAAACAATGTGATCTGAAAGGCAAACCGACTTTTGGCTAAAAGGAAAACTGTCTGCAAAATGAATTGGAATTGCACGTAATTCTGATCACAACAAGAGTTATTTTCCCGATATCCATCCATTGCTTTGGATCGCAATGAAAACAAGGCAAACACATAAGTAGCACGACACAGGGGCACGACACAGTTCCACGAACTCATCGTATATCGCTTTATTTTTGCATTAAAAAGTACAAACTTGCCTCGGTATCAGTTAAGATTTTTCTTTAAAAGCAGGAAGTTCAATATTCGGTTGGTTTAAATCGTTTTGTTTTTGATGGGTGGGGTGGGCGGTATGACCCTGATGCCCCTTGGATCCGCCCCTGATATTAACTGAATAGTGAATAGGAGTTTGACGCAGCGATTAGGCAAAAGTGGAAAATTATACTATAGGTATCTCAGTAGTCAGTACCTATTATGTGCTGTGGGTAAGGTAGATTCATAAATTTGAAATCCAACTCAACACAGAATTCTTCCTGACAGGACACCCTCTTGCGTCCAAAAGGTTGACTCATGTTGCCGCTCCGTTGTCGTCATGGAATCGAAGTAACGGGAGAGGAAAGTACCAAGCGTCAGTTTCCCGCAGGAATTCGTTACAGCGACTTTTGAAAGGCTGAA
Organism: Chirona hameri; assembly: GCA_036785665.1. Classification (NCBI taxonomy): domain Eukaryota; kingdom Metazoa; phylum Arthropoda; class Thecostraca; order Balanomorpha; family Balanidae; genus Chirona; species Chirona hameri. The sequence goes on along the minus strand of JAXIVJ010000256.1, from coordinate 92,114 downwards.
TATTTAGAATGCCGCGACTTCCTCCCATTGCCGACATAGGGAAATCCCAACACTCATGATAAACGCCGATGTAATGGAAGACTGTACTCAAGTGAATGGAGTTGCTACAAGTATTTCATATGTTGTTTCTCGTATATATGGTGTTTTTGTTTCTTTGTGTGCATTTGTTCAGGTCGTGCCAAAATCTCTTGCAAAAATGCTGTAGAATTTGCTTTTTGGGATCTCCACAACCTTCATTGGTTATATTTGTGTGCTATTAACATGCAATTAATTAGGTATGTTTTAAACGTACCCAATATTGTTATACCTAATATGTTATCCGCCCCTGTAGCGCAGTCAGGAGAGCACTGGGCTTTTGACCTCACCCTGTGTTGCAGGCCGGATTCGTGTCGTTCCGGCGCTCGCTATTTGCCCCTGACTGGGATGGCCCACGGCTGGTGGCAGCGGTCGCACCAAGGCGGGGCGGGCCGTGTCCAGGTAATTCGGGCACGTAAAACTTTCGCCTCTAAATTTTGTCGGCTCCCAGGAAATGCCCGACCAAACGGTAGGGGTCAGGGCCTGCGCAACAAGTTGCGTGGGTAAAGTAGATACCTCGGAACCTCGGAAATCCGTCCATTCAAAAGGTTCGGACTAAATTTATAAATACAAAATCTGCATATTGGAAACTCGTCGCCAATCCTACGAGCATCCTTCTCTTCACTGAGAAATTGAATGCGTTACCATTCCTGTGAAAGTAAATTGCTTTGTTTATATTAAAGGCACGCGGGAACTGAATAGGTAATGCACATATTTATGGCTAACGCACGCTAGGTAATAGCCGTTTTCACGAATAATTTTACGTTTGGTGCGATTGGGGCGTTTGGGGCGATTGGGGTGTTTGGGGTGTTTGGGGCGATTGGGTCTATAGCTCGTAAGAACAAGGCTTTTCCCGGTTATTTTTGGTATCAATCGCAATTTTATGAATTAATGAATAAGTATATGCTCTTACAATGCAATATTTCCCGTTAGTTTGCTTCGAATATTCAAATTCATGAGCAAATCTGGCAATTTTGAGTTGTGTTAGTTCCTTCTACAAAACATACCTCAAACGCCCTAAAAAAAGGCTAAAAGTGTACTAGTATACTAGCTATGATTAAATGAAATACGCAATTGACAGTTAGTTAAGGCAAAATTGAAGATATTAATGACAAAGAAATATAATATTATAATGAAAAATGCAATAAAATGTCAAAAGCAGAGACAGACCTTAATTCAACGTCGCTCCGTTCCGCTGAGATCGTCCTATTTAGAGCGGTAACTTCGTTGTTTTCCGAAAACCGGAACAATCCTTACGCATTTCGAATCACCCAAAATGGTTTTGATTTGATTAATTGATTAATTGATGAATCTGACAAAAAGCTGAGAAGACCTCAGAAAAAGCACTTATAAACCCATGAAACATGCGGGTTTTCTGCAGCCACTGCTACTGATAACTGAAAAATGGTTGCTCTAGATCGAACGGACGGCATGGCTGGGCGCAGACCACGGCTCTGCACATGCGCAACGTGACGTCAGGCGACCGGCCGGCGCCGGAGCCACTCCGGCCGGCTGGTCGCCATGGTGACCAGCCTGCTTGCGCGGGAGCCACGTGTGCAACGTGACGTCAGGCGAATCGCCGGCCCGTCGCCATGGTAACCGGGTGGCGGCGCCTGCGCAGAGCCAGCGTAGAGCCGGAGCCAGCATTCCCGTCATCTTACAACAAATGTTCAAAACGAAATCGCTAATTATCATTAATCCTTGCTTTCAAAAGTGAATATGACTGAAAATATGAATGGGCTAATTCATCAAGTTTTCATTGAAATAAGCTATCATTCCTGAAAACCATGTCGTTGCAAAATATGACCATTTCCCGAATCCCTCTCTTCCGGGATTCGAGCAAGATGGAGTCGCACCAAACGCCCCAAACCGCCACAGCCATCTGGCATCACCAGAGCTAGTTTAAGATGAAATTGTTAATTTTAAGTAAACTATGGTGTTATCATGAAATTGGAATTTCCAGGAAAATGCATTCATTCATAAACTTGCAATTGATACCAAAAATCACCGGAAAAGGCCGCGTTCTTACGAGCTATAGACCCAATCGCCCCAAACGTCCCAAACGCCCTAAACGCCCCAATCGCCCCAAACGCCCCAAACGCCCCAATAGCCCCAAACGTAGAATACTTTGTGAAAACGGCTATTTTGGCGGTTGGAGTCATCGAAATAATCTCGATTTTCGTCCATTATCAGTGATTTCCCCCACTTGCGACCACCCAACCTTCAGGAAATGCATACAAATCTCGTCTCAAGACGGTTGGTGGTCTTGCGGAAGACGGAGAATGGGCTGAGCTATGCGAGCTTTTCTGGCGTTGAAATGAATGGCAACATGTTGTGCAGCGTCAATCATATTTCTTTGTGAAGTAGGACAATGTTTGTGCTGTGAACATTTTAGGCAAATGGGGACAAAATGTGACTCTGCTTTTAAAGTAAATTAAGTCACCAAGGATTGGTACTTATTCATTTCACTGCTCTTTAAAAAGTGAGACTTTCTAAACAGTTGTCCGAAACACTAAGCTGGTCCTTCGTGACAAGCGGAGTGCCCGAGATGAAAGCCGAAAGCCCCACAAAGATAAACATTAGCAACGTGAACAACACGAAACTGATCGCCACGCTGAGACCGGTAGCGGAAATTGAGCCCCATTCTCGCCAGGATGAGGTCGCGTGACCAGTCCATCGTGACGCGTGCTCCGCGCGCTGTTCATGACGAGACGACCACGAGGTTATTGCTCAAGCAGCAGGCGTCCGGTAGCAGCCGCCTGTCACCGACCGGATAGGCTGTGCCGCACTGCACGAGACTGCAACGCACGGTGAGCGTGCGGGCCGCCCGACTCGTCTTCCCGTGGGCGGGCGGCTGGTGGGCGATAGACCGCAGTCCGCAGGGTGGTGCTGCTGTAGTCTGACCTATTGTACACCAGTGCAACTGCTACGTGACACCCGTGACGAGCGTGTCAGAGCTACGCGTGAAACGTGCTATTTATTATTAACTGCCAAGCTGTTATCTTGAATACAAAACGTCTGGACCTGAACACCACCAGCACCGGTGCAGTGTCCTATTCAAATTGGTGGGGTCACTACCTCACCAACCTTGTATTTTGCCCCACCAACTTTGTGTTTTGCCCAGCCAGCTTTTGTATGATTTGAAGGTTCTCTGACAAGAAAATAGTCAATTTGAATCTTAACCAGATTAACTTGCGCCGTGCCGGGGGGGGGGGGGGGGGCGTTTAGACACCCCCTTAACCCGCGAGTAACTGGGATATATTTCATAACGCGACTTACTGGGGGGTGGGCTATTTTGTGCCCCCCTCCCCCTCTGATCTCCGGAACTACTAGACCGAATGTAAAAATTCAAACGGTATTCGATAGCCCTGGGAAATTTATCGAGGGAAACATAATATTGTTGACCTCGGGTTCACAGATGACGTCACAGGTCAGGTCAAGTACAAAATGTTTGACCGTGTTAAAAGGTCTCTATGGATGGAATTGTCGCGCAAAATTGCGATATTAAACGCATAAGCCGTTGATAAATCGATATGATTCGTGTGTCTGACACTTCTAAGTACCTTTCTAAACTGTTTATGACCTTGGGTCAGGTCAAGGTCATCCGAGGTCACGAGGTCAAACTGCAGATTACGGTCATTAAGCGTTGTAACACATGTTTATGGGTTTGTTTTTCGTCTAGAACGCGAAAAATGACCTTAGAACATTGTTTGTTCCATATAAATAGAAGTAAAAAGCAAAAATGGAAATGCGTTTTTTCGTCATAGTAATGCTGTGAGAAGTGGTCGATTTTTGTCATTTAAAGGTCATAACTCGGTCATTTTAAAAGATATCGACTTTAAATTTGATACACATATTTACCGCATACGTCTCGATTACATACATTCCGAGTTTTGGATAATTCGGATTTGTTCTTGAAAAAAAAAAAATGTCTTTGGATTTCTCAAAATTTTGAATTAAAAAAAACTGAAAGATCCGAGATAACAGTTCGATAGCCCGGTCTATTGTCAGTAATTTGATTTAATACAATTAAGTTTATCTCAAATATCGTACCTTTGAGAGCGTTTTCCGCAAACCATTATTTTTCAACAAAAAACGGAGAACATGACGACACTCTGACGTCATTCCCGGTTGACCTATCATAGCCACATATTTTTAATTTTGCCAACATGTGTAGAATTAATGTGACAGAAGTTATTGCAAGTTTAATGACGATACGGGTGTTAATTCAGGAGTTATTGCAAAATAACGAGAGGGGGGGGGGAAATAGCCCCCCAGTAACTCGCGGGTTAAGGTCTTCGAGATTAGCGAGAGAAAAAAAAAACGGCAGCGCTTCGCGCCGCCATTTTTGGCACAGCTGTTTGGGCATAAATGGCAGACATTATGTAAAAAAATACCTAGGGTCATCTCAGATCAGGTCACCAGACCAGGTCACGTGACCCCACCTACAAAAATGTTTACGGTCGTACCACAGCTACAGATTTTGGCCGATCGGTTTCGTACTTACAGGATTGCATAAGAGCTATAGTACCTACAATACTTTTTTTTCTCGTTTTTGTATATCGGTGACCTAAGGTCGGGTCAATTTCGTGTCCTCCCCATTATAAGTCAATGGGGAAATAATCAAATGCTTCCTATTCTGAGGATATAAATTATATCAGCCCAATTCTTTCTGGATCATGTTATCATAGGCCATTCTTGAAGTTCCAGGTGCAATTTTTGTTCAGTGACCCCTACATGTTCAGATGAGGTCACCCGAGCTCACCAACATTTGTTTGCCAATAGCTCTCGACAAAATCAAGATAGAGAGGTGAAACTGTCACCAATATTTTTGTCTCGTCGAGTCACGCCTCCAGATATGCAACATGATTTAACCCTATTTGTAACAGGCTCCTGGCTACCCCTATTTGTAACAGGGGGGGGGGGGGCGGATTCCGCCCCCCTCAGAGATCTCGAGATCCACCCGTCCGATTTTCAAAAATGAGACGGTGTTTTGTTCCCCTCAACACGATCTACATTTTAAATAATAAAAAAATCTAAATGTTTGATAGGGGGGCAACAGGGGGGCAAAAACTAAAAGTGTTAGTGGTATTTTTGATCCAACATAGCTGTCATGTTTATGAACCGATTTTAACACAACTAACAGGAATCGATAGAGATTGAATCGAAAATTGATATATGACGGTGACGTTCGAAAATTCAAAAATCATAGGCGTGCGCAGGTCACTCAATATGGGGGTGAAGTAAATTCGTAATAAAATAAATTTTTGATGTTTTTTTTTGATAAATGAAATGGTATGTGATTGTGACATTAGACAAAACAGTTATAAATGATATTTTTTGCCATAGGCGGTACCAGGTTAGTGAAAAAGGGAGGTCAAATTGGAAAACAATATTAACCACAGACAAGTTGCTACCCAGCGCTATAAATGTGTTACTGATCGTAGATAGTTCCTTTTTGCATGTTTTACTTCATCATAGGCGTATCCAGGTTACAAACTGGGGCGGCGCAAGACCTTTTGATAAGTATATTATCCGCTATTATGATACTAACTAGTCAACAGTGACTATTTCACTTACAACTTCAATTAACATTGCTTACCCCCCTTTCACCCTACCTGGACTCGCCTATTATCTTATAATCGTTCGTAGAGTACCTTGTGGTGCGTTTTTCATCCGAAAACAGCAGTATGCTATGTCATTGTACGCCCATGCCTCTTAGTTTCCTTGCAATAATATGACCCCTTTTCTTCCAATCCTGAGCGCGCCTCTGCCAAAAAATGACTTAATGTCTTTCTTGGCCTCATATGTGCATATATATCATTATATATTAACCATCTATTGTGCTGTAATCGCTAGAATATCGTCATCACCATGCCAGTCACCCCTTTTCATGTGCCTGAACACGCCCCTGCAACTCTATATGTTATACATTATGCAAATAATGGAAGGAGAAGCTATCTTTTACATCTTCATAGCTATAAATGCCCCTTACATTGCTTTATTGGCTTCCCGCCAAGCATTTAATACTTCCTGGACCCTGCCCCCCCCCCCCCCTTCAAGCCCCTGAAACCGCCTCTGCATGCAATTTTTATGATCTTGCATTTCCATCAACTAATTTGCACTTGTTGAAATCACCGTAAACCGATGTAACTCCTTCATATTTGAGGCAGTTAGGAAGAAACTGTGAAGATCGCATTTCCGTATTATCGCCAAATGTCGCCGCAGAACCCTCCCAAAGACATGCCCTGGAACCGCCTCTGTTCAGGTTAAGAACGCAAAATTTTGACTCCATATGCAAAATTCAATTATAGTACAAGTCCCAGAATGTCATTGGTCTGGTCTTAGCCGTTCTGGAGATATCTGGGGAAAACATGAGGGGAGGCGGAATCCGCCCCCCCCCCCTGTTACAAATAGGGTTAACCTATCATCTTTTTTGATGCGTGTATCTGTTCATCTACAAAGTCCGGGAAGTCAGCTGCTCATTGATATGCGCCGTGTTTTAATAGGTGAATAAACTCTGAGCTGATCCATATTTCGTGTCCGGCTAACCAGAACAACCTGTTTCCAACTGGAGCCAGTAGCAGGGCGTTATCCTGGCGCCCGTTGGACGCCCGGTGTGTCAGGTCGCTAACCTCCTTAGCCGGGCGGCCGAAGGTCAGAGGACACCCTATGGGTCTGACCAGTTAGCAGGCACGGTCTGCCGTGTCGATACGTTTGATATCATCAATCACTCACCACCAGGAGAAAAAATATGGTTTAGAACTCATCGGATTGTTATATCAAGAATATGCTTGTGTACCTACAAGATTGGAAAGTGAAAATACTGAATTGGGATCGCAAAGAATTTTAAGGAATTTACAGATGGTAAACGTGAGATAAACAATGAAGATATGTCTTGTGACACGATATGTTAACATAACATTTATCAGTTGTATGGTAAGCAGGACTATCATACCGACCAAAAAATAGAAAACAGGCCTAAAAGGCCGTGCTATTGTTGTATTGCGTATGTGGATCTAGCTAATGGTCAGTAATTTGATGTTCTGAATGACTATTGACAAGTGCTCACAGGATTGTCGGTATTACGAAGAATTAACACACTCACAGGTCACATATTATCCGGTTTTGCATAAGTCTAAGCACACATAGAAGTACTAACATCTACGGACACTATGGTAATGCACTAGTTGCAGGTTGTTTGGTGAATATTTGTCAAACAATGAGAAAAATGTGCTGATGAACGTGATACACACCATTTTGCATAAAAATCAATATTTCGTGAGATATTTGTATGCACAAGTTTATAATTTATAAACCACTCGCTGTTGTGACGTCAGATGGCAAGAGTGAACCACCGGCCACCGGAAAGGCAGGGCGTTTCCTGACGTTTCCCGTGGAAAATAAAAATGTTTAAGCGTTTTCCTCTGATTTACTGTTCACACCAAACTGCTAAGAAATTCGTGGAGATTTATGCTGTGCATATTGAAAACACAAAGCGTCATCTTAATATCATCTACAGCCAATGTTCGAGATAAACTCCGTTTCGGCTGAGGCACAGCTCTGCCCTCCGCCTCCGACTCACCACTGCTTACGGGTACATTTCGTCGGGGATGGCCCGCACTGCAGCTCCCACGACTCTATTTAGTTGCTTCCTGGTCAGGAGATTCTTCTTAAACGCCTATAACTCTGTTAGGTACCCCCACAACAAGTAGTCAAGAGGGCTCAGATCCGGAGGCTACCCTCACTGAAACACTGCCCCAGAAACCACTTGCGAAATGCGACCGTGCCCTCAATATTGTTCTGAAATAGCTTCTGTCGGGTCCAGAGCTTGTATGGATAGATATCTGGATCATCCCTAGGACCCGTTTGGCTGTAACCGATACGTTAAAATGTCTTTGAACTTCCGTTAAGATTATTGATTTCATGGTCACAAGGTAGAATTTCACAACTTTAGTTTTATGCTTGTTTCTGTAAAGCTCCGTGATTACAATTGAAATTACATCGGGTTGAATTATCAGTTTCACGTGCTTTGATATCCGTGCGATAAGTATGTTGTTTATTTGTCTGTTGAACCTCCATATTAAAAAATGAATGGGTCAACCGGGCCGCCCAAGACTACCCCACGGTTACTTTGATTTTCTCCTGCAAGAAGTTCCTTTCGCGCAAATAAAAACAAATGTATGACGATTAATGATGCTTACGATATTGTAGACCAACAGAAATATGCTTTTAACAATTCCACTCCGACTGCCAATTTTGGTATATTTAATCCAGATGCAATAAATATTGCCTTTACATTAGGTTTTGCTATATTATTAGGTAAAATGAGAAAAAAAGAACGAAAGTACTATTGACATATTATAAGAAATGGAAATAGCGGTTTTCAAACAAGAAAAGGCACTGAGCATAATCAACAACACATTTCATAAGCCCATGACACTGGAATGTTCTCTGTTTTCGGTAATTGTAATGCATTCAATGTAGAAAGACATGCAATGTCCGTCATAAGGTGCAATACAAAACATTGGTCCTCAACTACAAACTGATCACAGAACGAGGTCTTCAAAGCATAGCGAAATAGCTCTGAGCCCATAAAGATGTATACTACGTGCTTCATGAGCTCATGGCACTTGATTGCCCCCTGTTTTCTGTAATTGTAATGCATTCAATGTAGAAAGACTGTCAGTTATTTAATGTCTGTTATTAAGTGCAATACAAAATATGAGTTCTCAACTATAAACTATTCAAAGAACGAGATCTTCAAAGCATGGTTAAATAGCACTGAGCCTAATCAACAACGCATTGCATAAGCCCATGGGACTCCATTGTCCTCTGTTTTCGGTAATTTTAATGCATTCAATGTAGAAAGACATGCAATGTCCGTCATAAAGTGCAATGAAAAACATTGATTCTCAACTACAAACTAATCACAGAACGAGGTCTTCAAAGCATAGCGAAATAGCTCTGAGCCCATAAAGATGTATACTACGTGCTTCATGAGCTCACGGCACTTGATTTTCCTCTGTTCTCGGCAATTTTAATGCATTCAAGATAGAAAAACATTCAATATCCGTCAACAAATGCAACAAAAAGCATGGGTTCTAAGCTATAAATATGTGAATGAGATCGAAGAGCGAGGTCTTTGAAGCATATCGGAAGATCCGTTTATCTTGTTCCATTTTTAGCTTGGCTCCCTATCTGTTAAATTGCCAATACCACTCGTTGATCAATCACGTGGGCAGATATGAATTGGAAGAAAAGCGAAAACAGGAAAATTGCCTTATTTGGCTTTCTTGGTCATGAACTTTCTTGAAAACATTTTGTCAACTTATACGCTGCCAATATAATATTTATAACATGTCCGTTCATTGAGTTCATATAGGCTACCTACTTCATAGTGCTTGCACCTTTCTCCGCCACTGCACCATGCCTACTTCAGATCATGGTTAGAAAATCACTGGCCTGCTCAAGCCTCAAACCCTCTGAAAACATATGATGGGCTTATTTTTTCGTGTTTTCGGAAACCATCTGCAACTTTGTTGAGAAAAAGGCGTTTTACTGATTACGAGCGAGGGCTTCGCGCTCGCTCGTCTTTCCGTGGTATATGGGAAAAAATCTGAATATGACCCGGCCCGGCCCGGCTCGGCCCGGCACGACCCGTGGCGACGCTTTTGAGAAGCTCATGTCTCTGCACCCACACGTCCGATTGACAAGCTGACTTCTTTGCTGAGCAGCCCCATCCAACCTACCATGTTTGAGACCAGTGCGGACTCTTGTGGGTGACTACCACTGCGCGTGGCGAGTGCCGCGTGAAGGGTGTTGAAAAGTTTTCTCGCAAAAACTCTGCAACGGCTGAGCCGATTGTGTGCAAATTTCGTGTGTGGTTAGGGACCCCTCAGCCGCCAATTTTCCACAAGTCAGGGGTGTGGTGCTTCTGCACGTACGCAAGTATACACCCCTGTTATATATCTCAGGAATGGCTGAGCCGATTGTGTTAAAATTTGGTATGTGATTAGGGACCCCTCCGCCGCCGCCTACCCACAAGTCATGGGTGGGATGCATCTGCACGTGCGCACGTGCGCACCTTTTTTTCTCAGGAACTACTTGCCCGATCGGGTTGAAATTCACCATACATTTATTTCTCGCTCGCTCGTTCATCGCCAACTACGGCGCCTTACTGGTTATTTATTACACAATCCCTGCACTATTGCCATCTGACGCCACGACCAATCAGAGAGCAGAATGATAAATTACGTAACTGTAATTAATTATTTTAAATACTGACAATTTGGAGGAATTTATAGTAAAGTGACACTTAAGAAAATGTGTTTTATTCATTTGCTTTTTATCAAATCATAAAAACAGTTGGTTAGATAACCTGAAACTAGTCCATTCAAGAGGTTTCTAATTTTGTAGTAAATTAGATTTCGACTACTATTTATCACCGTTCGGATACTCATGGACGCTCATGGCTCATGGTGTTGTATACGAGCACACCACCTAATTACCGAGCGGGTGCGAAGTGCCCGTGAGGTTTCTTGTCAACTTACTAGACAAATTTACATTTGACCCGGCCCGACCCGGCCCGACCCGGCCCGACCCGGCCATACATACGCTTTTCGGAAGCTAATAACTTTCCAATCACTGCTCTGATTGAGATTGAGTTTTGACCATTGGATAGGTCCATCAAGTATTTTTATTTTTGTATAGTGCGTTCTGATAGACGTGGCACCACATCGCGTGGCAGTTGGCATACGCGAACGTCGAAATGAAACACGCGAACGTCGAACAAAAAACCTTGCAAAAATAATTATTGATAACAAAATGGCTGTATTATTATAAGCATTAATTTATACGCTGAAGCATGCAGCGCTCAGGACGTACTCCCTTTTGGCGGATTTTTGGCCTGGCAATTTTTCTGGAGGACTAAAATGACTATGTGTTACTACCACGTGTGCTCCCTTACCGTTTCATATTTCAAACCTGTTTTAGCTTTACCAGAGGGCGCTCGCTCGGTCATCGCCCAAAAAGGTGTTTTACTGGTGATATGCAATGCTTGTAATTACTTGTGATACAGCAACGTTCGCTTGTAGTTGCAGGAAACTGTTTATGCGAACCTTAGCTTGGTGTGTTTTAAAGTGAGAATCATTTACTAAGAGATTGCTCCGGCCAAATGGTTATGACAAAAGGCCAGTCAAAAAGCTGCCGGTCGTCACACCAAAACTGTCCTTGAACCGGTCCTACGGTACCATCTCCCGGGCGGGTGTGGGGACATTGACCTGTTAGCCAGAGATCCGATGATAGTGACCAGCTAGACTCCGAAGTAGCCACCGCATTACTCCATCGGGTCCACGGTCGCATTCAGTCCATTTCATTGGGACTGAAATGGATCACAAAACTCAGAACTAATATTTGATCGCATTTAATTGAATTTCAATCTGCGAATACGTTATTCGATATTGTTCGAACGAGCAGCATCAACTGCATGACTTACTTTATTAACTTTATATACAAAGTTTCCTATCATGCAACACGTTAGAATTGCTTATTTTTTTATATAATTTTACGTTGTTTTAGAAGGCATAGACTGAATTAGTATAAACCATATATACTGCTCATTGATCATGTACGAAGAGCTTGCTACGGGCAACCTTATCAATACTATTGTTAAATCTCAGCACACATTTTTATCATGGATGAACAATCTACAGCAATTCATCTCGTCTAAGCTATGGCTTGTTTAGTCGATTGTTGTGTTGAAGACGCTTGACACTTCGAAATGCATTCTGGGTACTGTTCATGCAGATACATACTTTCAAGAAACGGGCCATCAAATATATATGATTATGCCTATGCTTACATCAAAATGAGGCAAAGGCAAAGTTTATAACTTATTAAAAGTTAATATTCATATTGACATATATAAAAACAGTCAACTCCTCATATTAATTTATTAATGACCAAGACGCGTTTCTATAACTTCTTCAGTTGGTCATTAAAAATATCCATCATAAAAATAATATGTATCGATCATAATCAAATGTTGGGCATACAAACGTATCCTATTTTTAATGACCAACTGAAGAAGTTATAGAAACGCGTCTTAGTCATTAATAAATGAATATGAGGAGTTGACTGTTTTTATATTAAAGGTTATTATTGTTATACGTCTAACATCATTTGGTCGGAGCTAAACCAATATATTATGCTTAGCTCTTATTATAATATGCCACCTGTCATATACTAACATAATATTTTCCGATGAATCTAACCGATCGACATTGCTATCGATGTTCGTTCATCAATAACCTTTTCCTCTAACCTCTAGAATATTGACTCTACGTACTAAAATCGCTGAAGAGCTCTCGCGAGTGATCCATGTCGAATAAATTATTCCACGTCCCACTGAGTTCATTATCCCCAACCAGTAGGCCCTGTGTCAAAAAACAGCGATCAGACGATGGAAGGCAAGGTCAATCACCCTATTTCACAGAACTCGAGCGTCCGGCGGCTCTTCGAGGCATGGCAGCGGCATGGCGATCGCTCCGCGAAGCGCCGCAGGCAGCCCACTCTCCGTACCGGCTGATGCCGTGATAAGTTCTCTACATACCGGCTGGTGCCGTGATAAGATCTCTCCCTCTCCGTACCGGCTGGTGCCGTGATAAGGTCTCTCCCTCTCCGCACCGGCTAGTGCCGTGATAAGGTCTCTCCGTACCGGCTGATGCCGTTATAAGGTATCTCCATCTCCGTACCGGCTGATGCCGTGATAAGGTCTCTCCCTTTCCGTACCAGCTGGTGCCGTGATAAGGTCTCTCCGTACCGGCTAGCGCCGTGATAAGGTCTCTCCCTCTCCATACCGGCTGGTACCGTGATAAGGTATCTCCCTCTCCGTACCGGCTGATGCCGCGGTAAGGTCTCTCCCTCTCCGTCCCGGCTAGTGCCGTGATAAGGTCTCTCCCTCTCCGTAACGGCTGGTGCCATGATAAGGTCTCTCCCTCTCCGTACCGGCTGGTGCCGTGATAAGGTCTTTCCCTCTCCGTACCGGCTGGTGCCGTGATGAGGTCTCTCCCTCTCCGTACCGGCTGGTGCCATGATAAGGTCTCTCCCTCTCCGTACCGGCTGGTGCCGTGATAAGGTCTTTCCCTCTCCGTTCCGGCTGGTGCCATGATAAGGTCTCTCCCTCTCCGAACCGGCTGGTGCCGTGATAAGGTCTCTCCCTCTCCGTACCGGCTGGTGCCGTGATGAGGTCTCTCCGTACAGGCTGGTGCCGTGATAATGTCTCTCCGTACCGGCTGGTGCCGTGATAAGGTCTCTCCCTCTCCGTACCGGCTAGTGCCGTGATAAGGTCTCTCCGTACCAGCTGGTGCCATGATAAGGTCTCTCCATCTCCGTACCGGCTGATGCCGTGATAATGTCTCTCCCTCTCCGTACCAGCTGGTGCCATGATAAGGTCACTCCCTCTCCGTACCGGCTAGTGCCGTGATAAGGTCTCTCCCTCTCCATACCGACTGGTGCCGTGATAGGGTCTCTCCGTACCGGCTGATGCTGTTATAAGGTCTCTCCGTACCGGCTGGTGCCTTTATAAGGTCTCTCCGTACTAGCTGATGCCGTTATAAGGTCTCTCCGTACCGGCTGGTGCCGTGATAAGGTCTCTCAGTACCGGCTGGTGTCGTGATAAGGTCTCTCCGTACCAGCTGGTGCCGTGATAAGGTATCTCCTTCTTCGTACCGGCTAGTGCCGTGATAAGGTCTCTCCCTCTCCATACCGACTGGTGCCGTGATAAGGTCTCTCCCTCTCGGTACCGGCTAGTGCCGTGATAAGGTCTCTCCGTACCTGCTGGTGCCGTGATAAGGTTTCTCCATACCTGCTGGTGCCGTGATAAGGTCTCTCCGTACCGGCTGGTGCCGTGATAAGGTCTCTCCCTCTCCGTACCGGCTGGTGCCGTGATAAGGTCTCTCCGTACCGGCTGGTGCCGTATTAAGGTCTCTCCGTACAGGCTGGTGCCGTGATAAGGTCTCTCCGTACCGGCTGGTGCCGTGATAAGGTCTCTCCGTACAGGCTGGTGCAGTGATAAGGTCTCTCCGTACCGGCTGGTGCCGTGATAAGGTATCTCCGTACCGGCTGATGCCGTGATAAGGTCTCTCCCTCTCCGTACCGGCTGGTGCCGTGATAAGGTCTCTCCCTCTCCGTACCGGCTAGTGCCGTGATAAGGTCTCTCCGTACCGGCTGGTGCCGTGATAAGGTCTCTCCGTACCGGCTGGTGCCGTAATAAGGTTTCTACGTACCGGCTGAAGACGTTATAAGGTTTATCCGTACCGGCTGGTGCCGTGATAAGGTCTCTCCGAACCGGCTGATGCCGTGATAAGGTCTCTCCGTTCCTGCTGATCCCGTGATAAGGTCTCTCCGTACCGGCTGGTGCCGTGATAAGGTATCTCCCTCTCCGTACCGGCTGGTGCCATGATAAGGTCTCTTCCTCTCCGTACCGGCTGATGCCGTGATAAGGTCTCTCCCTCTCCGTACCGGCTGGTGCCGTGATAAGGTCTCCCCGTACCGGCTGGCGCCGTGATGAGGTCTATCCCTCTCCGTACCGGCTAGTGCCGTGATAAGGTCTCTCCGTACAGGCTGGTGCCGTGATAAGGTCTCTCCGTACCGGCTGGTGCCATGATAAGGTCTCTCCCTCTCCGTACCGGTTGGTGCCGTGATAAGGTCTCTCCCTCTCCGTACCGGCTAGTGCCGTGATAAGGTCTCTCCGTACAGGCTGGTGCCGTTATAAGGTCTCTCCGTACCGGCTGGTGCCGTGACAAGTTCTCTCCGTACCGGCTGATGCCGTTATAAGGTATCTCCGTACGGTCTGGTGCCGTGATAAGGTATCTCCGTACAGGCTGGTGCCGTGATAAGGTCTCTCCTTCTCCGTACCGGCTGATGCCGTGATAAGGTCTCTCCGTACCGGCTGATGCCGTTATACGGTCTCTCCATCTCCGTACAGGCTGGTGCCGTGATAAGGTCTCTCCGTACCGGCTGGTGCCGTGATAAGGTCTCTCCCTCTCCGTATCGGCTAGTGCCGTGATAAGGTCTTTCCATGCCGGCTGGTGCCATGATAAGGTCTCTCCGTACCTGCTGGTGCCGTGATAAGGTCTCTCCGTACCGGCTGGTGCCGTGATAAGGTCTCTCCGTACCGGCTGGTGCCGTGATAAGGTCTCTCCATACCGGCTGGTGCCGTGATAAGGTATCTCCGTACCGGCTGAAACCGTGATAAGGTCTCTCCATATCCGTACCGGCTGATGCCGTGATAAGGTCTCTCCGTACCGGCTCATGCCGTGATAAGGTCTCTCAATCTCCGTACCGGCTGGTGCCATGATAAGGTCTCTCCATACCCGCTGGAGCCGTGATAAGTGCTCTCCGTACCTGCTGGTGCCGTGATAAGGTCTCTCCCTCTCCGTACCTTCTGGTGCCGTGATAAGTCTCTCCGTACCGGCTGATGCCTTTATAAGGTCTCTCCGTACCGGGTGGTGCCGTGATAAGGTATCTCCCTCTCCGTACCTGCTGGTGCCGTGATAAGTCTCTCCGTACCGGCTGATGCCGTTATAAGGTCTCTCCGTACCGGGTGGTGCCGTAATAAGGTCTCTCCCTCTCCGTACCTGCTGGTGCCGTGATAAGTCTCTCCGTACCGGCTGATGCCGTTATAAGGTCTCTCCGTACCGGGTGGTGCCGTGATAAGGTCTCTCCCTCTCCGTACCTGCTGGTGCCGTGATAAGGTCTCTCCGTACCTGCTGGTGCCGTGATAAAGTCTCTCCGTACCTGCTGATGCCGTGATAAGGTCTCTCCGTACCGGCTGGTGCCATGATAAGGTCTTTCCGTACCGGCTGGTGCCGTGATAAGGTCTCCCCGTACCGACTGGTGCCGTGATAAGGTTTCTCCCTCTCCGTGCCTGCTGGTGCCATGTTAAGGTCTCTCCGTACCGGCTGGTGCCGTTATAAGGTCTCTCCTTCTCCGTACCTGCTGATGCCATGATAAGGTCTCTCTGTACCGGCTGGTGCCGTTATAAGGTCTCTCCCTCTCCGTACCGGCTAGTGCCGTGATAAGGTCTCTCCCTATCCGTGCCTGCTGGTGCCATGATAAGTTCTCTCCGTACCGGCTGGTGCCGTTATAAGGTCTCTCCCTCTCCGTACCGGCTAGTGCCGTGATAAGGTCTCTCCGTACCGGCTGGTGCCGTATAAGGTCTCTCCCTCTCCGTACCGGCTAGTACCGTGATAAGGTCTCTCCGTACAGGCTGGTGCCGTGATAAGGTCTCTCCCTCTCCGTACCGGCTGATGCCGTGATAAGGTCTCTCCCTCTCCGTACCGGCTGATGCCGTGATAAGGTCTCTCGCTCTCCGTACCGGCTAGTGCCGTGATAAGGTCTCTCCGTACCGGCTGGTGCCATGATAAGGTCTCTCCGTACCGGCTGGTGCCGTGATAAGGTCTCTCCGTACCGGCTAGTGCCGTGATAAGGTCTCTTCCTCTCCGTACCGGCTGGTGCCGTGATAAGGTCTCTCTGTACCGGCTGGTGCCGTGATAAGGTCTCTCCCTCTCCGTACCGGCTGATGCCGTGATAAGGTCTCTCCCTCTCCGTACCGGCTGGTGCCGTGATAAGGTCTCTCCGTAACGGCTGGTGCCGTGATAAGGTCTCTCCGTACCGGCTGGTGCCGTGATAAGGTATCTCCGTACCGGCTGATGCCGTGATAAGGTCTCTCCGTACCGGCTGGTGCCGTGCTAAAGTCTCTCCGTACCGGCTGATGCCGTGATAAGGTCTCTCCGTACCGGCTGGTGCCGTGCTAAGGTCTCTCCGTACCGGTTGATGCCGTGATAAGGTATCTCCGTACCGGCTGATGCCGTGATAAGGTCTCTCCGTACCGGCTAGTGCCGTGCTAAGGTCTCTCCGTACCGGTTGATGCCGTGATAAGGTCTATCCGTACCGGCTGGTGCCGTGATAAGGTATCTCCGTACCGGCTGATGCCGTGATAAGGTCTCTCCGTACCGGCTGGTGCCGTGCTAAGGTCTCTCCGTACCGGCTGATGCCGTGATAAGGTCTCTCCGTACCGGCTGGTGCCGTGCTAAGGTCTCTCCGTACCGGCTGATGCCGTGATAAGGTCTCTCCGTACCGGCTGGTGCCGTGCTAAGGTCTCTCCGTACCGGCTGGTGCCGTTATAAGGTGAGTCTCTGCCGCAAGGCCACTGTAGTGACCAGTGACCACTGTACCGAGCCAGGGTCGCCAGCCGACCCGCTCCGCCCCGGGGCGGCAGGAGGAGGCCCGGACGGCTGTGTCCGGTGCCTGAGGACCGGGCCTGCGGAGCGAGACAGCCCGTCATGAGCCGGTGGAGGGGGGAGGCCAGGCACCAGGATCTGGTCCGGTCGACCTTGAGACTCTTGTTACGGTTTCAGAGGACGGGAGGCGGACGCTCTCTGGCCACCGTGGGTCGGGAAGGGTGACTGGGGAGCTCTCTGACCGGGGGCAAGGGATGGGCGGCCCTCGTTTGTAACAGAGTGAGCCGGATTTTCCACGGTCATCACAGGAGTCGAGAGTGAGGCAAAACAGGACGGAGAACTGGCATCAGATGACCAAGGAATATGAAATACTCGGCTGGTAAAAACGCAGGGACATAGAGAGAAAAACGAGTTGGAGATGATGACAATAGTTTGAACGTTACAACAAGAAATAGATGACATGCTGTCAAAAGTGAAGCCGATAAGGAAAAGCAAACCTTATGCATACCCTGGTCAGCTCCTGTTGGCCTGGGCAAAGCCACAAGCCACTAGCGTGCGCAAATGGAATATGTACTTTTGCCCAGGCACGTAGCCAAGCCCCCCCCCCCTCCACCCCCTCTCTCTCTCTCTCTCTCTCTATGGCTAATCTAAGGCAGTATATTTATCCCTGGGGGCTTTTAAGCGTGCAGTGTCCGAACTTTTAGTTGCGTGAAGTGAGGAAAATGAGTGTGTGACTGCGTGTGTGTGTGTGTGCGTGTGTGTTTTATTTTATATAGCCCGTGTGCACTTTTATATTCATCTGATCTTATTGTGTGTTGTATAACGAGTGTCTTTTAACTTGTCTCTCTTCTTAACCCTGACCCGACACTCGGAATAGCCATTTTAAAATGGAGAGTGTTTTAATTGTTTGATACAAATACAAATACAAATACATTTGATCCCCTGACGAGGCAGGGCTCCGAAGGCGCCCAGTGTCTATCAGGGATTACCATGACCAGGTGCTGACCGAGGAAACCTCAGCTCAGGTCGACCAACCTAGGCCCCTCAGGACGACCTAAGACCCACTTAGGCCGGCCGAGGGGCCCCCTTAGGGCGACTGGGTCCATCAGGCCGACCGGGGGTCCTCTTAAGCCTAGCAAGGGCTCCCTCAGGCCGACTGAGGGCCCCTCAGGCTAACCAAGAGCCTTAAGCCGACCGTGGGCCCCCGTAAGCCTAATAAGGACCCCCTTAGGGCAACTGAGGGCACTCCCAGGCCGACCAAGGGCTCCCTCTAGCCGAGTGAGAGCCCCTAAGCCCGAACAAGGACTCTCTTAAGCCTGGTAAGTTGGGCCGTTTTGGGCCCTTCTGCCACTCCGACGCTTCCATATGGGCTGAGGGGCTGAGGGGCCCTCTGGGCCCCTCGGACGAAAGAGGGGGGGGGGGCACGTGCCCCATGTGCACCCCCTGGCTGCGCCCCTGGTTACCCATACTTTATATGCCATATGTCAGTCAAAAATAGTGATATCATTTTAAGATTTGGTATGGTACCCCATATGTCGTTCTCTGACATATATTCTGTTTTGTTTTTCAATATCTTTGAAAAATTGGATTTTGTGGGCATTTGTTTTTACTTTTCTTATTTAGGGAGCCAAAATTCGAGATAGCCAGGATGTAGCCCTTGCTATTTGCTATCTTTTTACGTTTTTGGATTGCATTTTGCTGAAAATATGGAATTTGTACGGTCTGTTAAAATTTAGCTGATTTTTGTGTAAAACTCGTGTGTAGTTACGTCACTAAATTTGCTGTAGCTCGATTTTTATTCTACGAAATTGCTTTATTTTTTCACAGAAACGTCCAATTGATGTAGAAGAAGGCACCCGAAGTTTCATGTTGATCCCGCCATTGGGTGTTGAGCTATTACGAAAATTCATCAGGGGGGCGTTTTATGCCCCCCCCCCAGTCAATGGCGGGATAACGTGTGTGAATACGTCAATAAAGGCCGATCTTTGATGCGAGTGCGCGGGTAGAATATCTTAATGAAATGAGCAGATTTTTTTTTGCATTTCCGATCTTTAGACCATAAATATACATATGAGACCTGACAGCAGATGGCCGGAGAAAAATGGTGCATTTTGACCACCCCTACCGCACCATGCATCTTAATAACAATGTGTTTTTCTTGTTTTTATCTTTTTTACCTATCAAGGATAGAACACGCCCTACACAATCTAACCAATTTCGAAACAATTTCTTACCTCGATCAGTTGATGAATGTATATGTTTGGTTCTACGTTAAAATTGCTCCATAAAATATGCGTAGTATGCATATGAGCGTGATCATTCAAAATTAATTGAGACAGAACCACTTCAAACATGCTGGAAGGTAGGAATGTCTTGTCTCTTGTCCACAAGAGGCACATTTGTGGGCTGGGGAAGATCAGGGTTGTGATGCAATTCTTACAGACACTGATATGAACACCGATACAGATGCATCAGTACTTCCCTGGCACATTTTGACTGGTGGGCCACTGTAATGAATGAATAATAATGATAACTGTTCTATCATCACAATGCAGAATGCTCAGTTGTCCAATTCGCCGCCGGCGCCCGATGCTGCGAATTTCAGCATAGCAGCAGAGTTATCTTGTCGGACTCAGGCAGCCTTGGATCAGCCGTCCAGGTCATCTCCGGTTTTTGCTCTGTGTCTGGAAACAATATCGGGTCATCTTTTGATGATGCGATTCTTCAAGCCGTTTTACTGGTCCGGTCGGGAGACGGCGTTCGATTCATATTTATTTCATACTTCGCTGCGCCTGCACGGCAATTTTACGCGCAGGACAGTTCTCTGCGCTGGGAAAACTTAACGACCTGCGTACAGGATAACTGCATTAAGACCAGCACCAAACAAAAATAGAGTTTGGATGTCGTTTACGAGTAAAATATATGGTCACAGAAGACGCATGATACTATCGTGTTTTTGTGTTCCTTATCTTATAATCTACAGATGTGCACTTACCTCACGTCATTTGGGTGTGGTATTGCATATTTCATACTTCTGAGCTGACGCAAGAGAATATCGTTCTCCATTCACTTTTCATTTATAATTGACTATCCACTCTTTTAATCTGGACACAGATAACAAAAGGTTACCAATTTGCCCAATGATTGTCATTGAACATTGCATAACATTTGCCTGCTATCAGTCTTCACGTGAAATACAAACTGAGGATTCTGTGTTGGCAAAAAATGAGTATCAAACGCTGCCGTGACGATTGAAACGTATGTTACTGGTGCCGATAAATGTTCGACAGACAAAGCGACGGTGGGCCGGCACAGGATTATTGGGCAGGACAATGGACAGATGGGTGCGGCGTCTGTCCCTGCCCCACCCTTTTTACGAGATTCACTTAACGTAAAATAGATACCCTATTCCCTAGCTTGCTCCGGGTTCACATAACCCGGTTAACGCAATTATTGTCCTGGCAAATTGCCAGAATTAATTCCCCCCCCCCCCCCGGAACATGGCTTTAGGCTACTCCGGGAAAAAAGAGATGTTACTTCATTCAACTCGAACTCCCAATTGTCTCCCTGATCTAAACCAACACATTTTTTTCTTCTCAGTGGCGTACCGGTGCATGCGGGTGGTTGAGCTGTATTATATTCAAACACGAATATGTGGACGATAGTGTCCCTTGGCTGAATGCCAAAGGTCTGTGAGAGGACAGTTTTATCTTGTATTTGAATACAATTTCCGACTTTTTGAGCAGGCTCAAATGAACACTGGTTGAGCTACGAAATTGGAATGGATGACTTATCTATGACAACTTTATGATTATGACTCTATGCTTATGACTATGAATATGGCTATGATTATGACTGTGATTATGACAATGATTATGACTATAATTATGACTCTGATTATACCTATGATTATGCCTATGATTATGACTATGATTATGACTATGATTATGACTATGATTATGACTTTGATTATGACTATGATTATGACTATGATTATGAATATGATTATGACTATGATTATGACTATGATTATGGCTATGATTATGACTATGATTATGACTATGATTATGACTATGATTATGACTATGATTATGACTATGATTATGACTATGATTATGACTATGATTATGACTATGACTATGACTATGATTATGACTATGATTATGACTATGATTATGACTATGATTATGACTATGATTATGACTATGATTATGACATGATTATGACATGATTATACATGATTATGACATGATTATGGCATGATTATGACATGATTATGACATGATTATGACATGATTATGACATGATTATGACTATGATTATAACTATGTGATTATGACTAAGATTGTGACTATGATTGTGACTATGATTATGGCTCTATGATTATGACTATGATTATGACTCTATGATTAGGACTATATGACTATAACTCTGTGATTATGACTCTATGATTAGGACTCTATGATTATGACACTATGGGTATAACTATGATTATGACTATATGATTGTGACTATGATTATGGCTATGATTATGACTATGATTATGACTATGATTATGACTATGATTATGACTATGATTATGACTATGATTATGACTATGATTATGACTATGATTATGACTATGATTATGACTATGATTATGACTATGATTATGACTATGATTATGACTATGATTATGACTATGATTATGGCTATGATTATGACTATGATTATGACTCTATGATTATGACTCTATGATTATGACTCTATGATTATGACTCTATGATTATGACTCTATGATTATGACTATGATTATGACTATGATTATGAATATGATTATGACTATATGATTATGACTATGATTATGACTTTATTATTATGACTCTATGATTATGACTTCTCTATTCCCTGTGACTATGAATACTCTATGATAACCACGACGATGTGGGCTATCGTAATGGCCTTCCATGACACCTGTTCCGGGTTCGATTCCCGGAGGGTTTCCTGAATAAGGTGCAATCCGAGACCTCCCAGCATCCCCTCCAGTGCAGTGGGGTGAGTTATAGACGCTGTAATGACCTTGAGCATACACACTCATTACACAGTCGGTACAGAGATAGTCCCCAATTATGATATAAATAAAGAAAGCAATGCCTGCTCCAGGTGATTGTCGCATTGACGTCCTTGCAGTGACTGGACAGCGACCCTGCGGCGACTCCGCAGAAGCTGTACAGAGGGAAGTCCGACACGAATTCATGGATTACGAACGATCACATCAGATGCAAGACAAAGCTGGTGGTTATAAACGAGCAAAATTAGACATCGCATCACAAGGGAAGGTGTTAAGCTGGTACCAATAAGATTCTGATCTAGACTAGTTTATCGGTTGGAGAGCCTTGAACAAAATACGTCCTCGGGATGGCCACGACTAAAGTAAACATGACTGGGAATACTAATCAGAACGTTCAACAAGCCCGTTACCGTGCCAAGGACTCGATTGACCGAGGATAAATCAGGGCATAGGGTGGGGGAAAGGGCGCCTCCCGTTCCTGAGGGCAGACACACAGTTGCCTTCAGGCCACATAACTACACAACATATATGAGGCCATGTTGACAAGATGATTTGCCTCGACACTGAATTGGAGACATACACGAGCGTCGCCTACCATGCGATGAGTTTATTGCGATGAATCATATTTCTTGAAATTGCATTATTTTTGCATGTGCATAATACCACAAAAATGTCTAGTGAATCGAAAATTTGGATACTAATGAATAGCTAATTTACCGCCTAGAAACACCATCCGAAGGGGCAGTGCCGAGTGCCGACCACAGTAAAAGGGCTTTACATTCCTTGTCGATGCTATTTCAGTTATCTGGCACGAATAGGTACTGCCCGGCAAAAATGGCGGCGAGCTTCCATACGATGACAATGCAGAATTTGTAATTGTTCATGGTGCTTACTTTCACCGTTCGTAAGCCATAGCTGGATACTATAAAAAAGAAGAAGATTAACACCCTAAGCAGGGGCGTCGTTTTATATAAGCCTGGCAGGGCCCAAGCCCAATCAATGTTCAATTGGGCCCTACCAATGTCTCTCTGGGCCCTACCAATGTTTTACAACATTTCCTAAAAGAAATAAAAAATGTAAAAAATGAAAATAAAAAGGCATTACTATGAACATGAAACATATAAGAATGTATAGCATGGGGCATGTGTCGCAATTACAATACCTAAATATCATAAGTTTAGGTTGTTTGAAATCACTTTATATGAGTTGTTCGGTATCAAAACAAATTCATCATGTCATGTCAGATCTTACTAACATCAATGGAAAATGATTGGGGACGTCAAAAGGGCAGGACACTTCCTGACCTTGAAAGGATTTCTAAAGGAAATAGGTATGCGCCAACCCTATTTTCCAACATCAGTATATTACACTGTTGCAAAATGGCTGGAGTTGCACGTGTCTCAATGATTTCAGTGATACACTGTCACAATAATTTACAAAAATCAAACCTTGCAAGAACAATTATCTAAAACCAAAGCACCCACCAAATCAGTGCAACAATGTATCAGTATTAGGTCATCCCAAAGGCCTGATTTTCATTCACAATGCAATTGAAATAGGCAGATCAACATTCAGGACATACTGCTAACAGCTCAGTATATTCAGGAATGTCAAAGTGAAATGCCTCGCCCTTAACACGCGCCCTGGAGGGCCTCTGATAATTACACGCCCTGGAGGGGGGGCGGATTTCGCCCCCCCCCCCCTATGATCTCGAAAACCACGGAACGTAGCGACAAGCGGGAAACGACGTTAGACAGCTCGAGACAAGCTCTTTCGAAAGTATTTCGTTAATTTTTTTTTTCAGGTCAATATTGAGGTCACCAGAGGTCATCAAGGGTCAGATTTTCATGTCTTCGAGACTTCGGTTGGAACACCCCCAAATATCTCGGGAACTATGATAGTTAGCAGCAAACGGAAAAAACAATCGAAAGTCATTGAAAAATGCAATCCAACTATGTGTCCTCAGATTTGAGCTCAGGTCAATAGTTTAGGCTCCAGGGGTCATCGAATGTCAAAAAGGTGATTTTGTTTTCAAAACAGTTTTCCCCAAATAACCTTTTACCTTATAAAGATAAAGCAATAATGTTTACGCCATCGCGTGTGTCTTGTCACGGCGCTTCGAATCATATTCATGGTGACCGGGTTAGATCAACTGAGAAATTTGACCTCAGGTCAAGGTCAAGTGGTGACCCAAGTTGGTCATGTTGCATATTGGGAGACGTGTCTCGACGAGAATAAACATATTGGTACCGTTTTCTCTTCTCTATCTTCATTATATCGATAGTTATTAATAAAACCGTGTTGGCGGTCACAAAATTGACCTGACCTTAGGTCACCGATATTAGAAATCCGAGATAAACAAATTGTTGGTATCTATGACCTTATGAAGTCCTGCAAGATTGAAACCGATCGGCGTAAAACTATGGCTGTGGTACTACTGCAAACGTTTTGGAATTGAGGTCATCACGTGACCTGGTCTGGTGACCTGACCTGAGATGACCTGAGGCCAAGAATTTTACATAATGCGGGAAGTTCATTTATAAACAGGTATGCAAAAAGTGGCGGCGCTGTGCGCCGCCGTTTTTGCGCTATCCTCGAAAAACCGGAGGGGTGGGCGGATTTCGCCCCCCCCCCCTCCAGGGCGCGTGTTAACCCTCGCCTTACGGGGGAGGGGCCCTGACAGCCCCCCTTGATGTTTTATCGAATAACTTTTTACACATGCGGCGCATCTTGTTAAAATTTTCGGTAGCTGAGTTGACAACAATTATACGTAGGGTGTAAAAATGTAATTGAAATTAATTAAGTGGTTTGGGAGATAATCATGTTTTGATGACGTCGTGTTGGTGGAAAAACGATAAATATTTTTTTTTAAATGGTAGAACACAACAGTTTTAAAGGAAATTGCAAACGCAATTCACTAAAGATCTAAAATGGTCTCTTTAAAATCTCAGTCTCGTATTTTCAATTTTTGGGTTTTTGACCCATAAAATAACAAAAAAACGGATTGTTTGGGGGAAATCCCAACAAAGTCAAAATTTTCAAAGATGTTAGAAAAACGGAATATATCTGAGAGCACTGAGTATGGACAATGCTCATACCAAATTTCAAAGCTATATCTTCATTTTTGACTGAGTGATGGCTCCCTAGGTGTAAGAAAATCATGACGTCATTTTTGCATATTGCAAACGTTTTGGAATTGAGGTCATCACGTGACCTGGTCTGGTGACCTGACCTGAGATGACCTGATGACCTAACTTTTTCGGACTTTTTTGGAAAAGATACGAACAAATAAATACCTTTTCTGCATTTCTTAGCCAAAAATGGCATAGAACCATGCCTTTTTATTTACATTTATCCATTTCTAATTTTGAGGTTTTCTGAAGAGCAAAATCGCTGTTCTAGACGTGGTAAATCGGTAATTCTCTAGATCTGGAAGGTCACCCGTTTACCTGAAACCTAAAAATCGTATATTCGTAGATTCCTCTAATGACAGGCAACATGCTGGTTCTTACCGCATTGCTCTAAGTTGCTTGGTTTAGACGTTAACGTCGGGCGAAGGATGACAAAAGCTCCCGTAAGGCGAGGGTTAACCTCAAGTTGATTATTCTCCCAAATTCATTATTGATATAAAATGTTATGTACTGATTTAAACACTTGGTTTACAGCTATAGCAAATCCTATACGTAAATTTCCTACCTATATTCAAGAATTGCTTGCACCCCGTCCACACCCCTTGAAAGACCTCCCAAAAATACACCTGTATTTTAACCCACTTCCTTGATCATGCTGATTTTGCCTCAATTGTCACGCTCGTGATTTCAACTCTGAAGCAGGGGGTTGTCATCCCCTTAGTGGTCCATGGGGAATTAAATGGCTACCAAATGCTGCCAATGTGACACCATTGGGATGGTCTCAATCTGATTGGTTTTGAAACACCCCCTCTAACTCGGCTCCTATAGACACCCCTACTAACTCGGCTCCTATAGTCCTGTAGTCCTACTAATAGTAGTAGTAGTAGTCCTACTAACTCGGCTCCTATAGTCCTGTAGTCCTACTAATAGTAGTAGTAGTAGTCCTACTAACTCGGCTCCTATAGTCCTGTAGTCCTACTAATAGTAGTAGTAGTAGTCCTACTAACTCGGCTCCTATAGACACCCCTACTAACTCCTGTAGACGGAATCCAAAAACACCGTTCGATAGCTCGTCAAAATTATACTCGAAATGTTTGAGTATTTTATGGCTCAGATCAATATTGATGTCAGCAGAAGTCACTAAAGATCACCATATATTTTTGGGTAATTTTGTTCTGAAATAACTTGTTACCTAATAAATATAATGTTACCCCGCGCACTGCAGGGGGGGGGGGGGGGGGTGATTTCCATTCCCCCTCAGGGTTTTCAAAGATAGCGAACAAACGGCGGCACGCAGCGCCACCGTGTTTTGGCACACCTGTTAGGACATCAATTGCGCACACTTTGAAAACAAAATAACCTCGGGTCATCTCGGGTCAGGTCACCAGACCAGATCAAGTGCCCCCACCTCCAAAAATGTTTCCAGTTGTGCCAAAGCCAGAGTTTTTCACCGATCAGTTTGAAACTTATAGGATGTCATGAAGGCATAAGTACTTACAATTCGTTAATCTCGGAATTTTGATATCGGTGACTTAAGGTCAGGCCAATTTCGTAACCTCCCCATAATAAGTCAATGGGGAAATATACAAATGCTTCCTATTTCAAGGATATGCATGATATTAGTCACATTGCTTTTGGATTAAGTCTTCCCATATGCAACATGCCCTACTTGGGTCACCACTTGACCTTGACCTGAGGTCAAATTTGTCAGTTAATTTAACAAGATCACCATGTATATCATTCAAAGCGCCTTGACAATATAAACACAATGGCGTAAACTGTTTGCCGTTATTTTTATTAAGTAAAAAGTTAATAGCGAAAAACGATTTAGAAAAAGACGGCATTTTTTCTCCTTTTTTGACCTCTGGAGCCTCAAATATTGACCTGACATCAAATTTGAGGACATCCTACCGATTGAAAATTTAACTTGCTGGCGTTTGCTTTTTTCCGTTTGTTTCTAATTTGCATAGTTTCTGAGATATATGGGAATTTCTGGAGCGATGTCCTAAAACAGGAAAAAACTGGAAAATTTGACGTTTAATGACCTCTGGTGACCTCAATTTTGACCTGACCTAAAACAATACTAAATACTTTCGATAGAACATGTATCAAGCTATGAAATGAAGCTTTCTGCTTCTCGCTATGTAGCGTAGTTTTCGAGATCTCAGGGGGACCGGAAATCATCCCCCCTGCAGTTCGTGTTCGGCGCAAAGCCCCTGCAGTGCGCGGGCTAATTTTTTTGACGCCATCGTGTTCATCTCATCAAGGTGTTTCGAATCAAATTCATGAGGACTAGGTTAGGTCAACGTAGCAATTTGAGCTCAGGTCAAGGTCAAGTGGTGACTCAAGTAGGTCATGTTGCTATTGGGAGACGTGTCTCGACGAGACAAACACATTCGTATCGGTTTCACTTCTCTATCTTCATTCTGTCGATAGTTATTGACAAACAAGTATTGGTGACCTCGGATGACCTAGGCTGACCCTATAGGAGTCACGGAACAAAAATTGCACCTAGGTCATCAGGAATAGCTTATGATAACATGATCCATAAGGATTTTGACTGCTATCTTGCGAATCCTCGGAATAGGCAGCATTTTAATATTTCCCCATTGACTTATAATGGGAGGTCACGAAATTGACCCGACCATAGGTCACTGATATACAAATCCAAGATAAACTAATTGTAGATATATACGACCTCAGGGGCGTAGACAGCCCTTCAGAAGGGGGGGCAAGCCCCTGGGAGAGGCCCCACCCCAAAAAAATACCCCTGGATATGAAAAACTCTACGGATTTCGACCACCTTATTTTGTGAGGCCCCCTTTTTAACTATTTTTCTTCGTCTACATTTGATGAGCTCGATTGGACTAGGACCCTCGGTAGGCATTGTACTGAGCGCATTACTAATGTGTATTGTTACGTACAGGAGATAAAACATATCTTAGCTAACAACAGGTAGGGGTCAGCTTTTGAGTGTGGGGGCGGCTGAAATGACGAAAAATGTATCCCCATTTTGATACGTGTATTTAAGCCTTTGCAGCATTTTTATGTTGATTTTCATGTTATAGTAGGTAGGCATGTACCTGTTAGTTAGCGCCGTGAAGCGGCGCGAAATTTGTACGGCTTTGCCTGATAAAACCCAGAAATATAGGCGGTGGGCCTTGTAGCTCGGATAATAAGCTAACAATGTTATTCATTCAATTCAGCGTTACGACGAACCGATGATAATGACTATGGCTTCGTTATGACGATGACTACCGATGTAACGCCGCGAAGCGGCGTGCAAATGTTAATTTTACGTCCTGGAAAACGAAATGTTAATATTGGAACCAGACCGTGAGGTGAGATGGCTTGATGAGATGGTCCTGGCCTGTTTCCACTATTAGCTCTTCAGTCCAGCAAATTGTGCACCGCTGGAACAGCTTCTGAA
Organism: Chirona hameri; assembly: GCA_036785665.1. Classification (NCBI taxonomy): domain Eukaryota; kingdom Metazoa; phylum Arthropoda; class Thecostraca; order Balanomorpha; family Balanidae; genus Chirona; species Chirona hameri. The sequence goes on along the minus strand of JAXIVJ010000256.1, from coordinate 63,182 downwards.
TGCCGATCTCCTCGTCTTTGCGTTCGCGTCGCCTTTTTCGGAACTCGGCAAACTAGCTAAACATGTAGCCAGCTTGAAACTTAAAAGTGAATATTGTATGAAGGGAATGGGCAAAGGGCCCGCAATTCCCGCCAAGGAGAGCCTCTGCCAGACACTTAATGCAATTATTTTTCTAATTTCCAAAATTTGTATAAGCAATTGCGAAACTTATGTCATGCCGCGAAGCGGCGCGAAATTTTCCAGTTTTTGACACTAGATATCTGGATTTTGACTGCACTGCAAAGGCAATTTTTACGATAAATTGTTAATTTTTCCCTCAAAAAGTGTGTGTGTGTGTGTGGAGGGGGGTCGACCCTCCCCCGCCTTTTAAAAGTGGGGGGAGTTTGCCCAGACCTCCTCCCGACCATCCCGTCGGCGACGCCCCTGGCTGACAAATATTGCAGCACACACTCTCCTGAGAGGAAAATTGTTAAATTGTTTTGTACTACCACCGCCCCCCCCCCCCCCCCGAATTCAAAAACGCACCAGACTTATCAAATTACCACATTACTGCTCATTATAACTGTGCCGACCACGGCTAGCAAGCACTCCAGCTATAGCAGGCGCTCCAGGCGACGGCTAGCAACCCCTGGGCAGGCTCGAGGGCCCCGTTCACAGACTCAATGGCCCTCTGGATAAGCTCGAGAGGGTCCTGAACAGACTCAATGGCCCCTGTAAAGCCGAGAGGCCCCTGGTCAGACTCTAATTGCCCCTGGGCTGGTTCGAGACGCCCCTGAACAGGATCAATGGACCATTGGGAAAGCTCGAGAGGCCCCTGAACAGACTCTAATGGCCCCTAGGCAGGTTCAATAGGCCCTTAAACAGACCCAATAGGACCCTGGGCAAGCTCGAGAGGCCCCTGGGCAGGTTCAAGAGGCCCCTGAACAGACCTGGAGTTCCTGGAGTCTTTGGAATATCTCAGCAACTAGGGCGAATCTGAAGAAACGAAGTCATGGGTCAATTCAGCAAATTATGTTATATAGACCAGTGTCAATAACCCCAAATAAGCAATTTGAGTAGGCACACTCCCTTTAAGGTGCGTGTTCTTAAAGAAATGAGGACACACAAACCCACACTCACACACACGTACGCTACAAATTTAGTGAATTAGAAGAAGTCTGTGTATGTGTGTATGTCCTCATTTCTTTAGCCACACGCACAGTACAGACGGCAGCACCGATGACGGCGAAATTTGCACATACGACAGCTTCAAGCTTTGTGACGATCTACTGCAAAACAAAATAAAGTCGCTCCGATGTCTGTGTCGGTCACAGCAAGCGCCAGAAGGGGGCATATTTTTCCTTTGGTTTAAAGGAAATAGTTCACCTTCAACATGGGTTTTGAACTGAAATAGCAGTTGTGTAGCCCGTGTTGAGAAATCCTTATCTGGAACTTTTCTTGGCTGAAAAGACTCTCCAGCCGAAGATATTTGACTTTTTGGCGAAGGAATACGGCGCATATATGATGTACCGTACCGTATGAAAGTGCCAGCACTGCCATGGAGCATGCGCAGACCAATAACGCACACCATAAAATCAATAATTTACAACCTTCTGTCCTGAATTGGCGCGATGTAGGACCATTTTTAAGAAGAAAAAAAGAAACTGTATTAAAAAAATTTAATAAAATCGTGTTCTGAAAAAAAATCCGAAGGTGAACTATTTCCTTTAACATGCAGACAACCCCGTGCGAAATGTGTGTGTTGAATGCGAACACAAAAACGGAAAACATGGATGAAATCCCAGGTCGATATCTCGGTAGTTTAGAGTCCGATCGGCACGGGATAAACACAGGCGTATAGAGAAAAGAACGGGCTGGCGAATGCAATGTGGGTCAGCGATCATCGCGTGGCACGTGCAAAGTAAATAGCGAAATAATGTAAATATCATGGTTTTACAACGTTGTTCACGATTAATGTCAGAACTCGGAACCTATCGCATTTAAAGCGACCAAACATATGCAATTGTGTAGACAAATGTACCAACCCGCCGGGCACTGTCAAGGTGCGGCCGGGACAAAGGCTGCTCACTGCGCCACGACACGTCGGTGCTAAGAAACCTTTTTGAAAAGCAAGGCCCTAATTGAAGTGTATTGATCAATGTTATGTATATAGTGCATTAGTGTCCACACAATTACGCTACTCGGGTATATGTGCACGCAGCACACTGCCTAGGAAATGTAAAATATTTAAAAGTTCATGTGTTGGATCATGTGTTGGGGCCCATCGCATCCGCTTGGGCCCATATCAGCCAAAGGGCTCCTAGAATCAAGCATCGGGACCCCCCTTGGTAAAATCCTGGCTACGCTGTTGCGTCAATACTCCTGCAAACAACTACGCACAAGCTTTGGACCATGGGCATTTCGCTTTTGAACAGCTCAGATAGCGGTAGAATAGTGTTTTTGTGCTATCAACGGAACAAAGCTCTGTTCTTTTACACGCAGCGCATGAATCGCGTGTGTTACCATGCTCTTTATGAAGTCTCAATTTGAACTTCCCCACAATTGACCCGGGTATCAGTGATGGCGTCTTCACTGGCAGATCCACCTCTCTCCATGGAGGGGATCTTTTTGTGGCAAAAAGGTACCCCCATTTTTTTCCGCGGATTTGGACCGGTCACCTTTTTTCGTATTCGAGCTTAAGAAATTCATTTTTCAAATTCACGAGAAAAAAAAAAGATTTTGTGGATTTTTTTCTTCCGAAAAATAAATATTTGTATTTTGGGGATCAAAAACACAACATTTTGCAAATCCGAGATAGCCATTCTGAAGAGAATGTAATTTCCTTTCTTTTGTTTTTGGTGTTGTTGCAATTTGCTTCAAAACTATTTTCTACGATTGTTCTCAAGCATGTATCGTTTTTCCACCAAAAATGGCATGGCATGACGTCATTAAAACGTCATTATCTCCTCAAATACTTCATCAATTTCATTAAAATTTGGTGAAAAGACGTAGAACTCATGTAGCATAAGGTACTGCAAGTTTGACGTTGATAGGTATCATCGTTTTCAAGTTATTGAGAAAATCTGAGAGGGGGCAGATTCTAATCCCCCCCCTAGCGGGACGCGGGTTAAAAGTGTCACCGGGGCTGCTTGAATTTCATGAGGTGTGCTGTTTTGTCTATCATTGAAAGAAAGGGATACATACAAACTTTAAATTAAATCACTCGACAGAAGACAAAAAAAATCCGTTTTCATGAAATTTTCTCTTAACCCGCGAGTTACTGGGGGGGGGGGGCTATTTTTTGCCACCCCTCCCGTTATTTTGCAATAAATCCTAAAAGAACAACGGTATCGTCACAAAACTTTTAGTACATTCTCTCACATCAATGCTACACGTATTGGCAAAAGGAAACATATGAGGTTATGATAGATTAACCGGGAATGACGTCAGAGTGACGTCATGTTCTTCGGTTTTTGTTGCAAAATAATGGTTTGAGAAAAACGCTGTCAAAGGTACGATGTTTGAGATAAACTCAATTGTCTTAAATTAAATTAATGACAATAGACCGAGCTATCAAACTGCTATCTCAGATTTTTGAGTTCTTTTCAATTCAAAATTTTGAGAAATCCAAATACATTTTCTTTTGTTTTTAAAAACTTTTCAAGAGAAAATCATAATTATCCAAAAACCGAAATATATGTCATCGAGACGTGTTCGGTGAATGTGTCTACCAAATTTGAAGTAGATATCTTCAAAAATCACTGAGTTATGACCTTTAAATGACAAAAATCGACCACCTCTCACAGCATTACTATGCATAAAAAACGCATTTCATTTTTTGCTTTTTACTTCTATTTATATGGAACAAACAATGTTCTAAGGCCATTTTACGCGTTCTAGACTAAAAAAACACCCATAAACATGTGTTACAACGCCTAATGACCGTAATCTGCAGTTTGGCCTCGTGACCTCGGATGACCTTGACCTGACCCAAGGTCATAAACAGCTTAGAAAGGTACTTAGAAGTGTCAGACACACGAATCATACCGATTTATCGACATCTTATGCGTTTAATATCGCAATTTTGCGCGACAATTCCATTCATCGAGACCTTTTGACACGGTCAAACATTTTGTACTTGACCTGACCTGTGCATTCGGTTCAGTAGTTCCGGAGATCCGAGGAGGGGGGGGGGGAACAGCCCCCCCCCCCCCAGTAAGTCGCGTTATGAAATATACCCCAGTAACTCGCGGGTTAAGATCATTGTTGTTCACGTTCAGTTCAGGGAACGCGCGGGGGGGGGGTGGGGGGAGGGATACTTGTATTGAAAGCCCCTTCCAGATTCCTGTGGGGGGAGGAGGGCATTTTCCCCTGATGCCACCCCCACCCCCTGGATCCGCCAGTGCCAGCAATTACCGCCAAGGAGAGCCTCTGCCAGACAGTTTCCAAACAATTCATTTTCCCATTTTCCAAATTTGTATAAGCAATTGCGAAAGTTGTGTCATGCCCCGAAGCGGCGCGAAATGTTCCGCTTTTTGAGTGTGGATAGCTGGATTTGGGCTCCTGCACAGGCAATTTTTACGATTTTACGATAAATCGGGAACGCGCGGGGGGGGGGGCATACTTGTATTGAATGCCCCCCATATTCCTGTGGGGTGCATTTTCCCCTGATGCCCCCCCCCCCTCTGGATCCGCCAGTGACCGTCTTATAGGTCCGGCATTGGCACATCACATAAAACCGGATTCGACGGACACTGTAGATTGCGCTCATTTCTGTTTGCAGCACGGGAAGTTCAGATTTTACTGTGCGAGGTTTTATTGTCTGTTTACAGCACAGGAAGTTCTGATTTTACTGTGTGAGGTTTTATTGTCTCGTCGGCTCTTAACAGCATACTCACAAACCCGTTTTGATAATTTCGCAATCTGTGTCTTGTTTGGACAGCACTGCGCTGCAGATCGAAGTAGATATTTTTTGCAATTTTCCTGTTTCTGCGGTCTTGGGTTGGCCTCTTCGCTTCTGTATTAGACGACCTTGTGAACACACGCGACAGTGGTGAATGGTGGATCGACCGGGGCCATTCCAGAGCACATTCCTGGGACAAAGTATGACGTATTGCCATTCCAGAGCACATTCCTGGGACAAAGTATGACGTATTTGAAGTATGTCACATTTGACTTGACTTGGATATTAACACTTTGTTTTTTTGTAGACTTTCCATTAGGATCGTAGAAAGTAACTCAGTTAAAAGTCCAAAGACAATGGGTGATATCCGTAAGTGCCGTTTATTAGGCACCATAATTCGCTTTCGAGTGGACCAATATATCAGAATGTCGTGCTGCTATTTGAAATTTCATCGATTTCTTCTACAGACCATCGATAAGTAACCGATTTGATGCTCAAATCTCCAATAAACATAAATGGCCGAGCGACCGGCCGGGCATGCCGCCGCAGGTGGCTCGTCTGACCTTTACAGCACCAAGACCAAACTCATTATTTTATGTGAATGCACTGACAATAAGCTTTGAATAAACATTCGCAGTTGGAAAAAAGATGCTATTAAATAATTTACCCAGGGCACGTTCACAAGGGAACCGATCAATTTTGAATTACATATATAATAGGTGTGCGATTACTACCTGAAAACTAACCGACATGCGGAGCTGAAACATCTCAAAAATGCACTGCGGAAGCAAACCGTTGACTTTGACTACGCGCTTTTGTCAAAAGCAACTTACGTCTTTTGAAAGCTTTAACTCAAATAAGTCAAAGGATAACGATTACATCCAAATTAAAATGTGTAATTTTTTGCCTACACACATTTGTATCAGTTTTGTGTAATTGTATCTCCCGATTTCTTTATTTTCTTCGATACCCTTCTGCGATAGATGACATGCTAAAAACATGTAAATGTGACAATGAAATAGCGATGATCTCGTTAGCAATTTATCAAACAGTAAACCAGCTTTCTCGGTGGGTGTTTGGTGTTAACAACCAACGCGCAACCACTCACCAGCTATGGTAGTGGTGGTTTTAATGTCTTCAAAATGGTTGTAGCCTTGTGAGTGTTATAGTGTGTTATAGGACTCTTGCTGTTGAATGAAAATCTTGCAAACTAATCCCTGCCGATGACGGTCAATACAGCTAAGGTTTATCCGAAGAAAATGAGTACCTATATGGGAGCTTCTGTACCTATGCGGACCAGCACACTTCTTTGTTTGGTGAGGCATTGCGACTTTCATCATATGACGGCCATTGAGTCATGCCGGTTCAATGGCTTGTCATGATTCCCGCGCATTGTCCTGCATCATTTTCCTGCAGCTCCGCTCAGACCCATCATGAGACGCCGGGCACAGTGACACCTGAGACACAGTGAGTGTGTGGCCGCTCACAGGACTATGAGACGCCGGGCACAGTGACACCTGAGACACAGTCAGTGTGTGGCCGCTCACAGGACTATGAGACGCCGGGCACAGTGACACCTGAGACACAGTGAGTGTGTGGCCGCTCACAGGACTATGAGACGCCGGGCACAGTGACACCTGAGACACAGTGAGTGTGTGGCCGCTCACAGGACTATGAGACGCCGGGCACAGTGACACATGAGACACAGTGAGTGTGTGGCCGCTCACAGGACTATGAGACGCCGGGCACAGTGACACATGAGACACAGTGAGTGTGTGGCCGCTCACAGGACTATGAGACGCCGGGCACAGTGACACCTGAGACACAGTCAGTGTGTGGCCGCTCACAGGACTATGAGACGCCGGGCACAGTGACACCTGAGACACAGTGAGTGTGTGGCCGCTCACAGGACTATGAGACGCCGGGCACAGTGACACATGAGACACAGTGAGTGTGTGGCCGCTCACAGGACTATGAGACGCCGGGCACAGTGACACCTGAGACACAGTGAGTGTGTGGCCGCTCACAGGACTATGAGACGCCGGGCACAGTGACACATGAGACACAGTGAGTGTGTGGCCGCTCACAGGACTATGAGACGCCGGGCACAGTGACACATGAGACACAGTGAGTGTGTGGCCGCTCACAGGACTATGAGACGCCGGGCACAGTGACACCTGAGACACAGTGAGTGTGTGGCCGCTCACAGGACTATGAGACGCCGGGCACAGTGACACATGAGACACAGTGAGTGTGTGGCCGCTCACAGGACTATGAGACGCCGGGCACAGTGACACATGAGACACAGTGAGTGTGTGGCCGCTCACAGGACTATGAGACGCCGGGCACAGTGACACATGAGACACAGTGAGTGTGTGGCCGCTCACAGGACTATGAGACGCCGGGCACAGTGACACATGAGACACAGTGAGTGTGTGGCCGCTCACAGGACTATGAGACGCCGGGCACAGTGACACATGAGACACAGTGAGTGTGTGGCCGCTCACAGGACTATGAGACGCCGGGCACAGTGACACATGAGACACAGTGAGTGTGTGGCCGCTCACAGGACTATGAGACGCCGGGCACAGTGACACATGAGACACAGTGAGTGTGTGGCCGCTCACAGGACTATGAGACGCCGGGCACAGTGACACATGAGACACAGTGAGTGTGTGGCCGCTCACAGGACTATGAGACGCCGGGCACAGTGACACCTGAGACACAGTGAGTGTGTGGCCGCTCACAGGACTATGAGACGCCGGGCACAGTGACACATGAGACACAGTGAGTATGTGGCCGCTCACAGTACTATGAGACGCCGGGCACAGTGACACATGAGACACAGTGAGTGTGTAGCCGCTCACAGGACTATGAGACGCCGGGCACAGTGACACCTGAGACACAGTGAGTGTGTGGCCGCTCACAGGACTATGAGACGCCGGGCACAGTGACACCTGAGACACAGTGAGTGTGTGGCCGCTCACAGGACTATGAGACGCCGGGCACAGTGACGCATGAGACACAGTGAGTGTGTGGCCGCTCACAGGACTATGAGACGCCGGGCACAGTGACACATGAGACACAGTCAGTGTGTGGCCGCTCACAGGACTATGAGACGCCGGGCACAGTGACACATGAGACACAGTGAGTGTGTGGCCGCTCACAAGACTATGAGACGCCGGGCACAGTGACACATGAGACACAGTCAGTGTGTGGCCGCTCACAGGACTATGAGACGCCGGGCACAGTGACACATGAGACACAGTGAGTGTGTGGCCGCTCACAGGACTATGAGACGCCGGGCACAGTGACACCTGAGACACAGTGAGTGTGTGGCCGCTCACAGGACTATGAGACGCCGGGCACAGTGACACATGAGACACAGTGAGTGTGTGGCCGCTCACAGGACTATGAGACGCCGGGCACAGTGACACATGGGACACAGTGAGTGTGTGGCCGCTCACAGGACTATGAGACGCCGGGCACAGTGACACATGAGACACAGTGAGTGTGTGGCCGCTCACAGGACTATGAGACGCCGGGCACAGTGACACATGAGACACAGTGAGTGTGTGGCCGCTCACAGGACTATGAGACGCCGGGCACAGTGACACATGAGACACAGTGAGTGTGTGGCCGCTCACAGGACTATGAGACGCCGGGCACAGTGACACATGAGACACAGTGAGTGTGTGGCCGCTCACAGGACTATGAGACGCCGGGCACAGTGACACATGAGACACAGTGAGTGTGTGGCCGCTCACAGGACTATGAGACGCCGGGCACAGTGACACATGAGACACAGTGAGTGTGTGGCCGCTCACAGGACTATGAGACGCCGGGCACAGTGACACATGAGACACAGTGAGTGTGTGGCCGCTCACAGGACTATGAGACGCCGGGCACAGTGACACATGAGACACAGTGAGTGTGTGGCCGCTCACAGGACTATGAGACGCCGGGCACAGTGACACATGAGACACAGTGAGTGTGTGGCCGCTCACAGGACTATGAGACGCCGGGCACAGTGACACATGAGACACAGTGAGTGTGTGGCCGCTCACAGGACTATGAGACGCCGGGCACAGTGACACATGAGACACAGTGAGTGTGTGGCCGCTCACAGGACTATGAGACGCCGGGCACAGTGACACATGAGACACAGTCAGTGTGTGGCCGCTCACAGGACTATGAGACGCCGGGCACAGTGACACATGAGACACAGTGAGTGTGTGGCCGCTCACAAGACTATGAGACGCCGGGCACAGTGACACATGAGACACAGTGAGTGTGTGGCCGCTCACAGGACTATGAGACGCCGGGCACAGTGACACATGAGACACAGTCAGTGTGTGGCCGCTCACAGGACTATGAGACGCCGGGCACAGTGACACATGAGACACAGTGAGTGTGTGGCCGCTCACAAGACTATGAGACGCCGGGCACAGTGACACATGAGACACAGTGAGTGTGTGGCCGCTCACAGGACTATGATACGCCGGGCACAGTGACACATGAGACACAGTGAGTGTGTGGCCGCTCACAGGACTATGAGACGCCGGGCACAGTGACACATGAGACACAGTGAGTGTGTGGCCGCTCACAGGACTATGAGACGCCGGGCACAGTGACACATGAGACACAGTGAGTGTGTGGCCGCTCACAAGACTATGAGACGCCGGGCACAGTGACGCATGAGACACAGTGAGTGTCTGGCCGCTCACAGGACTATGAGACGCCGGGCACAGTGACACATGAGACACAGTGAGTGTGTGGCCGCTCACAGGACTATGAGACGCCGGGCACAGTGACACATGAGACACAGTGAGTGTGTGGCCGCTCACAGGACTATGAGACGCCGGGCACAGTGACACATGAGACACAGTGAGTGTGTGGCCGCTCACAGGACTATGAGACGCCGGGCACAGTGACACATGAGACACAGTGAGTGTGTGGCCGCTCACAGGACTATGAGACGCCGGGCACAGTGACACATGAGACACAGTCAGTGTGTGGCCGCTCACAGGACTATGAGACGCCGGGCACAGTGACACATGAGACACAGTGAGTGTGTGGCCGCTCACAGGACTATGAGACGCCGGGCACAGTGACACATGAGACACAGTGAGTGTGTGGCCGCTCACAGGACTATGAGACGCCGGGCACAGTGACACATGAGACACAGTGAGTGTGTGGCCGCTCACAAGACTATGAGACGCCGGGCACAGTGACACATGAGACACAGTGAGTGTGTGGCTGCTCACAGGACTATGAGACGCCGGGCACAGTGACACATGAGACACAGTGAGTGTGTGGCCGCTCACAGGACTATGAGACGCCGGGCACAGTGACACATGAGACACAGTGAGTGTGTGGCCGCTCACAGGACTATGAGACGCCGGGCACAGTGACACATGAGACACAGTGAGTGTGTGGCCGCTCACAAGACTATGAGACGCCGGGCACAGTGACACATGAGACACAGTGAGTGTGTGGCCGCTCACAGGACTATGAGACGCCGGGCACAGTGACACATGAGACACAGTGAGTGTGTGGCCGCTCACAAGACTATGAGACGCCGGGCACAGTGACACCTGAGACACAGTGAGTGTGTGGCCGCTCACAGGACTATGAGACGCCGGGCACAGTGACACATGAGACACAGTGAGTGTGTGGCCGCTCACAGGACTATGAGACGCCGGGCACAGTGACACATGAGACACAGTGAGTGTGTGGCCGCTCACAGGACTATGAGACGCCGGGCACAGTGACACATGAGACACAGTGAGTGTGTGGCCGCTCACAGGACTATGAGACGCCGGGCACAGTGACACATGAGACACAGTGAGTGTGTGGACGCTCACAGGACTATGAGACGCCGGGCACAGTGACACCTGAGACACAGTGAGTGTGTGGCCGCTCACAGGACTGTGAGACGCCGGGCACAGTGACACATGAGACACAGTCAGTGTGTGGCCGCTCACAGGACTATGAGACGCCGGGCACAGTGACGCATGAGACACAGTGAGTGTGTGGCCGCTCACAGGACTATGAGACGCCGGGCACAGTGACACATGAGACACAGTGAGTGTGTGGCCGCTCACAGGACTATGAGACGCCGGGCACAGTGACACATGGGACACAGTGAGTGTGTGGCCGCTCACAGGACTATGATACGCCGGGCACAGTGACACCTGAGACACAGTGAGTGTGTGGCCGCTCACAGGACTATGAGACGCCGGGCACAGTGACACATGGGACACAGTGAGTGTGTGGCCGCTCACAGGACTATGAGACGCCGGGCACAGTGACACATGAGACACAGTGAGTGTGTGGCCGCTCACAGGACTATGAGACGCCGGGCACAGTGACACCTGAGACACAGTGAGTGTGTGGCCGCTCACAGGACTATGAGACGCCGGGCACAGTGACACATGAGACACAGTGAGTGTGTGGCCGCTCACAGGACTATGAGACGCCGGGCACAGTGACACATGAGACACAGTCAGTGTGTGGCCGCTCACAGGACTATGAGACGCCGGGCACAGTGACACATGAGACACAGTGAGTGTGTGGCCGCTCACAGGACTATGAGACGCCGGGCACAGTGACACCTGAGACACAGTGAGTGTGTGGCCGCTCACAGGACTATGAGACGCCGGGCACAGTGACACATGAGACACAGTGAGTGTGTGGCCGCTCACAGGACTATGAGACGCCGGGCACAGTGACACATGAGACACAGTGAGTGTGTGGCCGCTCACAGGACTATGAGACGCCGGGCACAGTGACACATGGGACACAGTGAGTGTGTGGCCGCTCACAGGACTATGATACGCCGGGCACAGTGACACCTGAGACACAGTGAGTGTGTGGCCGCTCACAGGACTATGAGACGCCGGGCACAGTGACACATGGGACACAGTGAGTGTGTGGCCGCTCACAGGACTATGAGACGCCGGGCACAGTGACACATGAGACACAGTGAGTGTGTGGCCGCTCACAGGACTATGAGACGCCGGGCACAGTGACACCTGAGACACAGTGAGTGTGTGGCCGCTCACAGGACTATGAGACGCCGGGCACAGTGACACATGGGACACAGTGAGTGTGTGGCCGCTCACAGGACTATGAGACGCCGGGCACAGTGACACATGAGACACAGTGAGTGTGTGGCCGCTCACAGGACTATGAGACGCCGGGCACAGTGACACATGAGACACAGTGAGTGTGTGGCCGCTCACAGGACTATGAGACGCCGGGCACAGTGACACATGAGACACAGTGAGTGTGTGGCCGCTCACAGGACTATGAGACGCCGGGCACAGTGACACATGGGACACAGTGAGTGTGTGGCCGCTCACAGGACTATGAGACGCCGGGCACAGTGACACATGAGACACAGTGAGTGTGTGGCCGCTCACAGGACTATGAGACGCCGGGCACAGTGACACATGAGACACAGTGAGTGTGTGGCCGCTCACAGGACTATGAGACGCCGGGCACAGTGACACATGAGACACAGTGAGTGTGTGGCCGCTCACAGGACTATGAGACGCCGGGCACAGTGACACATGAGACACAGTGAGTGTGTGGCCGCTCACAGGACTATGAGACGCCGGGCACAGTGACACATGGGACACAGTGAGTGTGTGGCCGCTCACAGGACTATGAGACGCCGGGCACAGTGACACATGAGACACAGTGAGTGTGTGGCCGCTCACAAGACTATGAGACGCCGGGCACAGTGACACATGGGACACAGTGAGTGTGTGGCCGCTCACAGGACTATGAGACGCCGGGCACAGTGACACATGGGACACAGTGAGTGTGTGGCCGCTCACAGGACTATGAGACGCCGGGCACAGTGACACATGAGACACAGTGAGTGTGTGGCCGCTCACAGGACTATGATACGCCGGGCACAGTGACACATGAGACACAGTGAGTGTGTGGCCGCTCACAGGACTATGAGACGCCGGGCACAGTGACACCTGAGACACAGTGAGTGTGTGGCCGCTCACAGGACTATGAGACGCCGGGCACAGTGACACCTGAGACACAGTGAGCGTGTGGCCGCTCACAGGACTATGAGACGCCGGGCACAGTGACACCTGAGACACAGTGAGTGTGTGGCCGCTCACAGGACTATGAGACGCCGGGCACAGTGACACATGAGACACAGTGAGTGTGTGGCCGCTCACAGGACTATGAGACGCCGGGCACAGTGACACCTGAGACACAGTGAGTGTGTGGCCGCTCACAGGACTATGAGACGCCGGGCACAGTGACACATGAGACACAGTGAGTGTGTGGCCGCTCACAGGACTATGAGACGCCGGGCACAGTGACACATGAGACACAGTGAGTGTGTGGCCGCTCACAGGACTATGAGACGCCGGGCACAGTGACACATGAGACACAGTCAGTGTGTGGCCGCTCACAGGACTATGAGACGCCGGGCACAGTGACACATGAGACACAGTGAGTGTGTGGCCGCTCACAGGACTATGAGACGCCGGGCACAGTGACACATGAGACACAGTGAGTGTGTGGCCGCTCACAGGACTATGAGACGCCGGGCACAGTGACACATGAGACACAGTGAGTGTGTGGCCGCTCACAGGACTATGAGACGCCGGGCACAGTGACACATGAGACACAGTGAGTGTGTGGCCGCTCACAGGACTATGAGACGCCGGGCACAGTGACACATGAGACACAGTGAGTGTGTGGCCGCTCACAGGACTATGAGACGCCGGGCACAGTGACACCTGAGACACAGTGAGTGTGTGGCCGCTCACAGGACTATGAGACGCCGGGCACAGTGACACCTGAGACACAGTGAGTGTGTGGCCGCTCACAGGACTATGAGACGCCGGGCACAGTGACACATGGGACACAGTGAGTGTGTGGCCGCTCACAGGACTATGAGACGCCGGGCACAGTGACACCTGAGACACAGTGAGTGTGTGGCCGCTCACAGGACTATGAGACGCCGGGCACAGTGACACATGAGACACAGTGAGTGTGTGGCCGCTCACAGGACTATGAGATGCCGGGCACAGTGACACATGAGACACAGTGAGTGTGTGGCCGCTCACAAGACTATGAGACCCCGGACACAGTGACACATGAGACACAGTCAGTGTCTGGCTGCTCACAGTGAATGTTTGGCCGCTCACAGGAGGCCGGCGAGGCCCCACACAGTGAGTGTCTGGCCGCTCACAGGAGGGCGGTGAGGCCCCACACAGTGAGTGTCTGGCCGCTCACAGGAGGCCGGCGAGGCCCCACACAGTGAATGTCTGGCCGCTCACAGGGGGGCGGCGAGGCCCCACACAGTGAGTGTCTGGCCGCTCACAGGAGGCCGGCGAGGCCCCACACAGTGAATGTCTGGCCGCTCACAGGGGGGCGGCGAAGTCCCACACAGTGAGTGTCTGGCCGCTCACAGGGGGCGGCGAGGCCCCACACAGTGAGTGTCGGGCCGCTCACAGGAGGGCGGTGAGGCCCCACACAGTGAGTGTCGGGCCGCTCACAGGAGGGCGGCGAAGTCCCACACAGTGAGTGTCTGGCCGCTCACAGGGGGCGGCGAGGCCCCACACAGTGAGTGTCGGGCCGCTCACAGGAGGGCGGTGAGGCCGTGACTCGGCCAGACGTGTCGGCGGATCGGCACCTCCCGGCGCCCGCCGAGTGGCCGACTCCGGCCGCATCCCGTGCAGCGGTGGGCGACCCCTGGCCACCACCTGCGGCTGGCTGCCCCCGCGTGTGACTGGGCGGTCTTCCCGCGACCGGTGAGTGCTGTGCAGGGCGTGCCCCTTCCCTCCCCCGCGTGATGACGCTCGCCCCTTCCCTCCCCCGCGTGATGACGCTCACGGTCTGGCCCGGCCGCCGGAATGCGCTCCAGTTGCGGTCCTGCGCTCTCCCGCGGACCGTGCTCGCTATCTGACCATCAGCGCGCGCCGGATGCAGCCGGCCGTAATTGCATCACGGTCGCCATCGTCTGATCAAACCAGTCCGACGGCGCTGCGGCGAGCATTGACCAGTCTGACCGGGCGCCCCGGGCTCAACTGCCGAGAGCTGCAACAGGAATATGAGCTGCACTTTATTTGTGACGTGAAAACGAAAACCTACAAAAACACAGCGAATCAAAACAGCGCGTCTTATCGCGTGCGAGATGCCCTTGAATCCGCACGCGCAAATGCGGGAGACGGCTGCGTCTCGTCAGGCTTGCCAGTGAACTTCACATCTTGTCGTCAGCGCCGTACCGCCGTCCCGCCCCTAGCCGTGGTAGGCGACGCCGGTGCTGTAGGCGAACCGGGAGGCCGGGTAGTACGGCAGCGGGAGGGCGCCATACGGCAGAGCGGCCGGCACGCCGGCATAGGCGAGCGGGTGAGGCGCGTACATGTACGGGTTGGCGGCGTAGACGACCGGCGCGACAGGCTGTGCCGACGCCGCCGGGGCCTCAGCCTCTGCCGGCTCGTCAGCCTGGACCTCCGACCCAGCAGCCTTGACCACGGGGACATCGGGGATGGCCGGCGCCTGGGGCAGGGCGTCCGACGTGGCGACGTAGCCGTTCTCGTCGGCGGTGTACTGGACGGTGATGGTGTCGCCCTCCGGCGTCTGCAGTGAGTACTCGCCGGACACTGCGGAGCCGGACACGCCCGAGGCCGTGTGGCTGTGGTCGCCGGCGTCGTAGCTGAAGATCTCCTGGGAGGCGGCGGCCGCCACCAGCAGGCTGACGACAAACTGACCGGGGAAGGGGGAGGGGGTCAGCATCGGTAACAGTGGCAGGTCAGTGGTCAGTCAGCAGCAATGACAGGTGACAGGTCAGGTCAGATAAATAGCGAGTCAGGTGGCAGGCTTGACAGATGACAGGTCAGGTCTGATTAAAAGGGTCCCGTCAACAGCAATGCTAGGTCACAGGTCAGGTCAGATAAATAGCGAGTCAGGTGGCGGGCGCGACAAGTAGCAGGTCCGATCGGATGAACAGGGGTCAGTCAGCAGCATTGAGATACCTGCCCTGTTACCTGTTACCTGGTACCTGGTACCTGTAACAGGTCAGGTCACACAGGCCAGACCACACATAGACGACGGAGGGGCAGACTCGGCGCAAAGATCGGACCCCGATCCGCTCCAAGGCCAAATCTACTGAGTTCAAGATCTGATAGCATAAACACATATCCATGCAAACACACAAATGCATACTATGAGCAGATACATATACATGGTAAAATATAAGTAAGGGAGTGACAACAATGCCACGCGGACGACTTGTGCGCGTCGACGTCGGGGGGGGGGGGGAGGGGCTAATCACGGGCGGACATCAGCAATGACGCAAAGGTGTGCAGTGAACGGCTGCTGAGTCCAGCGTGGGATGAAGGAAACACGTCGGACTTTCCACCGACCATCACCTTTGTGCTCGCCAGGGACTTGGGAAAGGACATCCGTCTGGACTCTGGTGTGGTTGCCGCGGTGACGTGGCTACTAGGCTAACGGACGTCGATGGCAATTCTGTAGCAATTGAATGATGGCTGCCCTTGTTATTGTGAATGTAGCGTTAGCTGATGGATTGGTCAGTGGTCACTGGTTACCTCAACCAAAGATGACACGGGGTCGGCGGTTTGCAGGACACGGGGTTTGCGGATCAAGGTTTGCGAATTAACATTTCCTGAAGCAAATGCTGCTGTAATTATATTGCATTAATTATTGCTCCTCTGAGAGTATCCCTAAACAATTGGTTTCCTGTTGCCTCGAGTTAATTGGCTGAAATGCGATGTGATGTGACCGGCACCGCCCAGTGACCTGACAAGTGCCGCACGCTATGGACTGATGTGACCGGCACCGCCCGGTGACCTGACATGTGCCGCACGCTATGGACTGATGTGACCGGCACCGCCCGGTGACCTGACATGTGACCGGCACCGCCCGGTGACCTGACATGTGCCGCACGCTATGGACTGATGTGACCGGCACCGCCCGGTGACCTGACATGTGACCGGCACCGCCCGGTGACCTGACAAGTGCCGCACGCTATGGACTGATGTGACCAGCACCGCCCGGTGACCTGACATGTGACCGGCACCGCCCGGTGACCTGACAAGTGCCGTACGCTATGGACGTGGTAACGTGGTGGACGTGGACTGTGGACGTGGTAAGTAGCAAGAGCCGCCATGCGTCTTTCAACTTTCAACTCAAAGAATAGCTTGCGTAGGTGGGAGCCGAAACTCTGTATTATAAAACTTGTATTCTAAAACAAATTGCCTCTGCAGTTATGAGAAGGGAGGCCTGCTATGCCCCGTGCTGCGCTGGTTTAATCAAGATTTACCGTTAGAATCGTGGAAAGGCAACGGTAAAAGTGCGAAAATCAGAGACGCTACACGCAAGAGCGATTCAATAGTCGGCTAGATCGCTTTCGAATGAATCATATCAGGATGCAGAGCATGAAACTCCCACCATTCCTGAGTGTCATTTGAGGGGCAGATCCCTATTGTTCAGCTCCTAGTCGGGCGTTTCTGCGTCAATGTCAATGGCTAGTTCAACATTTACAACACAAAGCAGCAACTGGAACACAAGATATTGAGAGACTCAATAACAACAAAGACGTTCAATTACGTCCATGGGCCCAATTTTACTTTACAATAAGCATATCAAGCGAAAACTGATTGGTAATATACTCACGATGGACTTCATGGCGGGGTGTAGTGGAGGCTGGCACAAACAAGCAAACTGATGCTGACCAGGGCCTGGTCCAGCCATTATATACTCCGATGCAGCCTTCTGATCTTGACAAGGCCGATGCGCCTTTGTTACCGGCACCCATCGACTCCGATGCGCCGGAATTGTGCACTGCAGCCGTTCCCGCCTGGCCGCGCTGTCCTTCACGTTTTTCGGCCGACAGACAGCAGTTACTGCCATGTTGGTGGTCGCATCGCCTTCAATTACCCGTGATGGGAGGCCGGGAGCGCCTGATGCGGTGCACCGTGCTGGCGCATCAGCGATATCGTCTCGCCCGAGGCATGGGAAGGTCCTCCCAGGGTACCTTCATACTCTCCCTGCACCATGGACCACGCCCGCGCCTCTGTCTGCCAGTGTCTGGGCCTCTGTTTGCCAGTGTCTGCGCCTCTGTCTGCCAGTGTCTGGGCCTCTGTCTGCCAGTGTCTGGGCCTCTGTCTGCCAGTGTCTGCACCTCTGTCTGCCAGTGTCTGGGCCTCTGTCTGCCAGTGTCTGTGCCTCTGTCTGCCAGTGTCTGGTCCTCTGTCTGTCAGTGTCTGGGCCTCTGTCTGCCAGTGTCTGGGCCTCTGTCTGCCAGTGTCTGCACCTCTGTCTGCCAGTGTCTGCACCTCTGTCTGCCAGTGTCTGGGCCTCTGTCTGCCAGTGTCTGCACCTTTGTCTGACAGTGTCTGGGCCTCTGTCTGCCAGTGTCTGCGCCTCTGTCTGCCAGTGTCTGGGCCTCTGTCTGCCAGTGTCTGCACCTCTGTCTGCCAGTGTCTGGGCCTCTGTCTGCCAGTGTCTGGGCCTCTGTCTGCCAGTGTCTGGGCCTCTGTCTGCCAGTGTCTGGGTCTCTGTCTGCCAGTGTCTGGGCCTCTGTCTGCCAGTGTCTGCACCTCTGTCTGCCAGTGTCTGGGTCTCTGTCTGCCAGTGTCTGGGCCTCTGTCTGCCAGTGTCTGCACCTCTGTCTGGCAGTGTCTGGGCCTCTGTCTGCCAGTGTCTGGGCCTCTGTTTGCCAGTGTCTGCGCCTCTGTCTGCCAGTGTCTGGGTCTCTGTCTGCCAGTGTCTGGGTCTCTGTCTGCCAGTGTCTGCACCTCTGTCTGCCAGTGTCTGGGCCTCTGTCTGTCAGTGTCTGCACCTCTGTCTGCCAGTGTCTGGGTCTCTGTCTGCCAGTGTCTGGGCCTCTGTCTGCCAGTGTCTGGGTCTCTGTCTGCCAGTGTCTGGGCCTCTGTCTGCCAGTGTCTGCACCTCTGTCTGCCAGTGTCTAGGCCTCTGTCGAGCTGCAGCTTCACAGCCGGACAGACCGGACAGACCGGACAGACCGGACAGACCGGACAGACCGGACAGACCGGACAGACCGGACAGACCGGACAGACCGGACAGACCGAACAGACCGGACAGACCGGACAGACCGGACAGACCGGACAGACCGGACAGACCGGACAGACCGGAGGCCATCCTCAGTCAGTGGCTGGTGGACTGGTGGGGCAGTTGAACTGGTTGAAGCTCCTGGAACGAAGCTATTCGATCTACTTTTCTTTGTATCTTACAGGTAATGGTCGCCAACAATAAATAGACGAAACAAATATATCTTGAATAGAATAGACATTCATAATTTGAAATGTGCTCTGAAGTTCTTCATATGCACTACACAATTTGCAAGGTTCTGTGGCATTTTGAAGCAGTGGCGGATCCAGGGGGTAGGGCGTAGGGGCTGAAGCCCCGGCCTTAGAAAACGGCGCCGCGACGCCGTTCTTGCAAAGGATTTGCCGGCCCCGAAGGCGCCG
Organism: Chirona hameri; assembly: GCA_036785665.1. Classification (NCBI taxonomy): domain Eukaryota; kingdom Metazoa; phylum Arthropoda; class Thecostraca; order Balanomorpha; family Balanidae; genus Chirona; species Chirona hameri. The sequence goes on along the minus strand of JAXIVJ010000256.1, from coordinate 43,802 downwards.
TAGCGTTCTCGGGAGGCCACCAGGGCGCCCTTCTGTCTACCGACAGCGTCGAGCACTCTTGAAAGGCATCCTGGCACCCTCAGAAGACAGCTTGCCGCCCTCACAACGCATTATGCCGCCCTCAGAAGGTACATCGCCGCCCTCAGAAGGCATCATGCCGCCCTCGGAAAACATCATGTCGCCCTCGGAAGACATTTTGCCGCCATCGGAGTGCATTATGCTGCCCTCAGAAGATGTCTTGTCGCCCTCTGAAGGCATCTTACCGCCCTCAGAGCACATTATGCCGCCCTCGGAGCGCATTATGCCGTTCTTGGAAGACATCATGCCGCCTTCGGAGACATATTGCCGCCCACGGAAGGCATGTTGCCGCCCTCAGATCGCATTATGCCACCCTTGGAAGGCATCATGCCCACCTCAAATTCCATAGAGCATTATGCCGCCCTCGGAAAGCATCATGTCGCCCTCGGAAAACATTTTGCCGCCCTCGGAAGACATTTTGCCGCCCTCGGAGTGCATTATGCCACCTTCGGAGTTCGGAAGACGTCTTACCACCCTCGAAAGGTATCTTGCTACCCTCGGAAGGTATCATACCGCCCCCGAATGGCACCTTGCCGGCCCGAAAGCGATGTGGTGTCCCGGCGCACTCAGAATGATGGCACCCTGACGCCTTCAGCTTCCCTTCGACGGCGACCTGACACCCGTGACCTTCGAAACCAATAATACGCTTTTGCCCCCCTCCCCCACTCCCGATATCGCCCTGGATGGTGCCTACGAAGAGGTCTGGACCCCCATGAAATAACCGTGACACTTTTTTAAATATGCCTGGCGAGGCGTTGAAGGTGCTGACGTATTGTACCTTTCACACACGGGACGCCTAAAAATAGCTTGGATGGATGTCCAATGTCCATGATGTCCACAGCTCCACAGAATCGTTTTCAGCGTCGGTCACCGATATTTACGCGATTTGGTCCTATGGACTAACGTCAAAGCGAACCTCTTGCTTTACAATATCAGGTCCATTTTGACCTTACTGGTCTCCTGCAAGATCAAATTCAAGGTCAAACGACGGGGAACGCTGTAGCGCCCAAAGTTACCGTCCGATCGCGACAAATTGGTCTCAAACTATTCTTTGTGCCCTGTTCCAAGATGACAAGAATGTTCAGAGTTGTGCCCCGTGACCTTCAATGTCAGGCCCCGTGACCTTTAATGTCAAATTCCGGGTCAAAGGACAGGATTTTTTTTCTCCGTCCATTCCATTTCCAGAATGACAAGCATTCTTAGAGTTGTGCCCGTGACCTTCAAGTTAGCGCCCAAAGTTGGGCGCTACAGCGTTCCCCATCCTTTGACCCTGAAGGTCACGGGGGAACAAATTTACTCTAAGAATGCTTGTCATTCTGGAAATGGCACGGGGCATCGTTTGAGACCATTTGTGTTGTAATCAGACGCAAACTTTGGGCGCTACAGCGTCCCCCGTCCTTTTACATTGAATTTTACCTTGAAGGATACCTGTAAGGTCAAAATGGACCTGATTCTGGGAAACAGGAGGTTCCATTTGATCTTGAGACCAAATGTAAAATTGTAAAATCGGTGACCGATGCTGAAAACGTTTTATAATCCCCTTGGATTGGCGCGACCCAATACGAATGACAACTGTCGTAACCAGAGATTGTCATGGGCTGGGCTGGCCCTATGGGCCATGGGCTGGGCCTGGGCAGGGTCTGGGCCGGGCCTCTACTTATGGAAATCACTGGGCTCTAGATGGCTCTAGACTGACAATTTTGAAGTAATGCGTGCGTCGCACAAACTCAGGTCAGAGCTCACAAATATTTTAACCAGCAGTTCACCTACACAGCAACACACTGTTGCTGTGGCTGTGGCTTTTTGTTTTTTTTGGTTAGCATAATTGGTTAATTGTTTCACATTTATAGTATTCAAGTAAATATGCTAGGATAATTATTGCAAATTTGGTCAAAAATAATGATATGCTTAATCTGAACGGGCCGGACCGGGCCTGGGCCTCAATATTATGAATTTGACTGGTCCGGGCCTGGGCTTGGTGTTCATGGGCCTGGGCCGGGACAGGCTGGAGGTTGGTGGGCCCGTGACGAACACTGGTCGTAACTCAAGATTTTGCTCCTAGTTTATCCACGTATGCAACTTAGTTTCCCGATGTTGCGACAATATATTTTGTTTTGCTTCTCCGGGCTACATGTATCCCGGCGAATAGAAAACAAATCATGTAAATCTTGTGAATCATGTGAACCTACGTATACGTAGATCCGCAGTCGAACCTTCGGATCATGCCACCAGACTTTCAAAGGGGTTCCGCGCCCCGCTGGGGTATTTAGCCGAACTGGGGGGATGGGGGGGGGGCATATACTGCCACCTCGTTATCTTCCGAACCAATAACGGCAGCGAGACGTGCAAGAGAGCAATCGAAAACTCTCAATGAGACACATGTAAAGCATACGTGAAATGTTCAAAATAAGGTCACATATCAGGTCACAGTCAGGTGAAATATCAAAATCAAGGTATTTAGGTTGATTTGCTATACTTTCCATTCAAAGCCTTATATTGCGACTATTATGGCACAAAGTGCTCTCAGAGGCATAATACATCTTCCGCATCAGAGAAATTGAGATTGTAAGCAAAGGTCAAGCAGTCAAGGGCAGGTCAGAAAATAGAACTATTGGCAAAAGGTCTACGAAAGTAATGCGACACATGTTTTATGGGAATTTTACACGTATAATTTGATAGTAGTAGCCAATGTTATACCCTGACCCCATAAAATGGCCCTTAGGCGAAGTTCAGGTCAAGGTCAGGTTGCATAAGGTCAAAATTTGAAATTTATTAATTTTAATAAAAAAGTAATGTTTCTAGACCGGTTTTGTCTAATAAATACAGTGATGGCATTGATTTGCCTGCATCTGGTAATTAAAAGTCATAAAATGCAATTTCAACAAATTACGTCAGGAGTTAATCATACTTGGGAGCCATAGGTCAGTCAAAATAAAGATTTTACTTTGCAATTTGGTATGGGTATCGTTCATACTTGGTTATCCAATATATATTCCATTTTTTATATCTTTGAAAATTTATATTTTGTGGGATTTTTCCTAAACAAATTAGTTTTTTAGGGGGGGGGGGACAAAAACCAACGAAAATGCAAATCCGAGATAGCCATTTTGACGATAATTCAATTTTCTTTCATTTTACTTTTTTTGCAATTTGCTTTACAACTCTATTTTCTACGGTTTATCAAACATCTATCGTTTTTCCATCAAAAATGGCATGACCTGACGTCACTAAAACGTCATTATCTCCCATACTACTTCACTAATTTGAATGACATCAGTTGGGAAAACTATGGGGGGCGATCTAAAAATTAATCGATCAAAAATTAGGTCGTGACATCATCAAAATGGCTCTTATAAGGAGATCCGATCTAAAACTTGATTGTTTCCTGACATTTACACCTTCAAACACCATATCACCCCTCAAAAAATACCCATCACACCTGTTTTTTCTTCGGTTGAAACTGCACGAATTACGCCATCATATTTTCTTGTACTTAAATGATCAGATCCCTACTTTGGTAGATATGGCCAAAGTAAGGGTCGGCGATCTCAATTTCGGCACTCGCAGCAGCCTCAGCGATCTAAATTTTGATTCGCCACCTGGCTTAACGATCTAAAATTGGATTAGCTGGCTGACGACCGATCTAAACATTAATATCACGCTCTGGTCGTTGCGTTGCGAAATCAATATTTAGATCGTTATTTTCAGTGGAATAAGGGCAATTGACGAATCTGGTCACATTTATTATTCCGCTATATTGATGAACAACATGTTCTCCAACACTTTTTATCCTCCGAGTATGCGTATGTTGCTCCGAATTGGCCTAATGACATAGGCCTCACACATAGGTGTCGATTTCTATACTTTTGGGAGGGCCCTCGGCCCCCCAATGTTGAGTTCGCCCCCCCCCCCCCCAATGGTGCTCCCCCCCCCCAATTTCGTGCTCTCGCCCCCCCCCCCCACACACAATACTTTCCGCCCTTATATTACTTCATATATAGGAACAGACATATGTGTCGATTCAGTGTTCCAGGATTCCATTTTTCCTTCCTTGGGTGTAGAAAATTCGAGCCCAAAAAAATACTGAGATTGGAGGAAAATTGCGTAGAAAATGGTACAATATTGATTCCTGTTTTGAATATGAAAATCAGTGGCTTTCTTTGAAATCATGTATTTTTAGTCTATTTATGTCAGAATCAATATCACAATTTATAATTTGGGCGTGGAAAATTCGCACCTAAAATAGGGAGCGAGAGGGGAAAATGATTAATATTGAGGTGTCATTTCCCACCCAAATTGACAGATTTTGGGGCACTGACGACTTATATAGGTAATTTTGGAGTGGGCCTCGCCCCCCCCCCCCGCCCAATGTTTTCTGGCCACTGGCGTATTCAAGAAGCCCGAAGGGCCAGCCTCCCAAATCGCATGAAGTCGGCCAAAAAATTGCGCATTTCCGAATTTAATGAAAATCTACGCAATGTTTTACGAAAGGAAGTTTGTTTTAAATCACCATATATTCATGCATGAAAAAACCGAAATCCGATGACTTTGTTTATAATTGTGTGACTGGGCTTTAGCCCCTCCAAAGCAGCTCTTCGCTGTTCTGGCATAACAAAAACGATTATTCACGCCAAAGCCAGAAGCGTAGAACCTTTGCCAAGCCTGGGAGGGCCCCATGCCCACCTGAGATGGCCTTTTACCACTTTGAGAGGACCCTCAATCAATCTAAAAGGGCGCTTTTCCGGCCTGAGAGCTTTAAGTCGGTAAGAGAGGATCAATTAACATCCGCTTCTTTGAGAGGATCAGCGATCGACCTGAGAGAGACATCGTCCAGTCTGAGAGGCCCCTTGCGCGGTGTGGAAAGGTTTTACCTTTATGCTAGTTTAAGACACTGGCGAATCCAGCCTCTCTCCGTGGGGGGGGCATCTTTTTGTAGCAAAAAGGTACCCCATTTTTCCTCGCGGATTTGGGTCGGGCACCTTATTTTGTTATCCGAGCTTAAGAAATTCACTATTAAAAAAACAACTTTTCCCAATGTTGTTTAATTGGGGGTCAAAAACACAAAATTCCGACAATCCGAAAACACCATTTTAACGAGAATGTCATTTCCTTTCTTTTGAAGTTTTTTTTTTGCAATTTGCTTCAAAACTCTATTTTCTACGATTGTTCAAACATTTCTCGTTTTTTCCACCAAAACTGGCATGACATGAAATCATTAAAACGTCATTATCTCCCCAAATACTACATCAATTTCATTGGCATTTGGTAAGAAGACGGAGAGGTGATGCAGCATAAGGTACTGAAAGTTTGACGTTGATATCTGGCACAGTTTTCAAGTTATTGAGAAAATCTGGGAGTGGGGCAGATTCTCCCCCCCCCCTCTCCCCAGCGGGGCGCGGGTTAAGTGTCACCGGGGCTGCTTGAATTGCATCAGGTGCGCTGTCTTGTCTATCATTGAAAGAAAGGGATACATACAAACTTCAAATTCAATCACTCGAGAACAAACTTCCGTTTTCATGATTTTTTCTCCTAAGATCATTGTTTTTCATGTTCAGGGCAGGGAATGCGCTGGGGGGGAGGGGGCATACTTGTATTAAATTCCCCTCCCAGATTCCTGGGAGGGGAAGGGGATTTTCCCCTGATGTCCCCCCCCCTGCATCCGCCAGTACCAGCAATTACCGCCAAGGAAAGCCTCTGACATTTCCATTTTCCATTTTCCCATTTCCAAATTTGTATAAGCAATTGCAAAAGTTGGGTCATGCCGCGAAGCGGCGCGAAATTGTCCGATTTTTGACTGGATAGCTGGATTTTGACTGATGCAAAGACAATTTTTACGATTTTGCGATAAATTGGGAACGCGCGGGGGGGGGGGATAGTTGTATTGAATGCCCCCCCCCTCTCTCTCCCAGATTCCTGTGGGGGGGGGGGGCATTTGCCCCTGATACCCCTCCCCTGGATCTGCCAGTGGTCTGAGAGGGTCCTTACGAGGCCTGAGAGAAGTTGTCTGATAGGGCCTATGCAAAATACCTGATAATTTCCTAGGCTTATCCAAGAGGGCCGTTGTCAGGCCTGTGGCAGTTTTAGATTCTGAGATTCTCGGACATTCTGAAAGCCATTGGTCGGTCGGAGGCTCGGCCAAACCTTTGGTTTGAGGCACCGTCCGACACAAGGCAAAACTCGTGGGGCTTTATTTTTGGTTAAGGGGAAATAATGACTGTTTGATTTTGTTGCAACAATTGCTCTGGCTACCGTTATGGTATTAAAATGATGTGATCTAAATTTAAAAATTAAGTACAATTATTCCCCAATTCGAAGTTGGAAGTTTGGGAAAATTAATGATCGGTAGTTTCACTCCACTATTGGAAAGCGAGAAATCTGTCGCTTTTGTATCAATCTGTTCAACGTTGTTGAATGTGCACTTTGAAACAAATCGCTGACACTAAATAGGTCGCCGTCAACGTGCATCGATGAGCTTCCGATTTAATTGCCAGTTTTTGTTCAATGGTTGTTAATTGTAAAGGACGGGCGGGTATATAATCACAACAAACAGAACGCAAAATATATTTTCCACACCATTGCGTAAAAAAGTAATACGGGAAAAGCCCGGAGTTTGATGGAAACCGAAAAGTACTTGGCATGAACCGGTCGTTAAAAGTGTGGAACGCCTATCAAGATTGCCTTGAAATATCTCTCGGAAGGAATTTGTATATGCAAAATGCGATGAATTTACATCATATTTTGGCCTAGTCTGTCGATTTCAAGTACTAACTCCATTTTTGTGGGAAATTTCATTATTTTCTTTTTAGACCTGATTTAAAACAAACTTGTACCTATTCCTTACACTTTCTTTTAAAATAATGAAATGTGTTATTTTTGGCAGATTTCAGTGGTTTTGGTAAAACTGTGGTGCTGATATAGACCCCTTGGACCCGTCCCTGTTCGCCCCCCCCCCAATCATTTTGACACATCGACACCGCTGGCCTCACAGTTTGATACTGCATGTATGCCCAAATATGGGCATAACACAATCTACAAATTGATTGATCTATATTTTATCTCCTCTCTGTAGTTTGCCCAACTGACATGTTGAGAGAAGACGTAAAAAAATGGATGCAACATAAGGTACGGAACGATTGACGTCAATATCTATCATAGTTTTCAAGATATTCAGAAACTGCCCTGCCCCCCCCCCCCCCCTTCCCCCGGGGGCTCGGGTTAACCCGCCATTGACTGGGGGGAGGGGGCGTTTAACGCCCCCTGTATTCTGTATTCTGTATTATGTTCAAACCGTCAACAGGCGAACCCAATTACGGACGGAGTCATATAACATTTCCTAATTAGCCAAACAAATATAAATACACAGTCGCAATATAAAACGGAGAGCCAACACATCAATCACATGCTAACCACAAACACATTCGCCTGCCTTTTAAAGGCTAGTTTTGCCCCGAACAAATCAGTGGAGGGCAGCTTCTCACAGAGCTGGTTCACGGATCGTGACAAGCGACAAAACATTCCATTCTTAATTGTGTCTACCCTGGCTACAGGGACGTGCAGCACCGGAGGCGAGCGGCTTCTTGCTGGCACAGCGAGCGAAAACATTGCAAGAATTTCGCCGGAATCATTCCGACCCGAAAACACATTGTGCAGGTAGTTCAGGTCATTAAGCACAAGTCGCTGACCAGTGCGTAAGACGCCAAAATGAACTAATAAAGCAGCAGAGTCAAGAGACGTGAATGGGTTGCTCGAGTGTGTGGCCAGCCACACGAGGAATTTATGCTGGATTCGTTCCAGTCTCAAAATATGAGTCTTTGCTGCGCCACCCCATATCACACTACCAAACTCCATGACTGACCGAATATGGGCATTAAAACCGGCCACGATCGGGCCCGGCGAAAACCTCTGGTGGCCGGCTGGGGCTCGATAGGTCTGGAGGGACCGCAAGTACATGCCCAGGGCACGGTTTGCTTTCCCAACCGCGCTGTCAATGTGGGGGCCAAAGCTTAATTTCGAGTCGAACAGGATGCCTAAACCACGCATTCCGATCCCACGCTCGAGGGTGATGCTGTTGACGGTGTAGGATGATTATATGGGCTTTTTACGGATGCCCCCTGATTCATTTTCGCAATAGCTAAAAAACTAATAGCGCTATCAATCTGAAACTTCGGGTACCTTCTTATAGATCTTTTTTACGTATTGTGTGCAAAAATGAAGAAATTTCGTCGATTTTTTTCTCTCTCGAGCTATAGCGAATTTAGCAACGTCCCTAAACACGAGTTTTACACCAAAATCAGCTAAACTTTGCCAGGCCGTACAAATGCCACATTTAAAGCGAAATACAATCGAAAAACTCTAAAAGATAGAAAATTGCAACGGCTACAAACCTGCTATCTCGGATTTCTGAACATTTTAGTTTTTCACCCGAAAAACTACAAAAAACGTTTTTTTGGGGGGGGAAATTTATCACAAAATCAACAAATTGCTAAAATATTCAAAAAACCGAAAGATATGTCAGAGAACCATACATAGGTAACTACCACACCAAATTTCAAAATGATATCTCCATTTTTGACGGACTTATGACATCTAAAGTATGGGTAACGCATGACGTCATATTTTTTAATTGCGTGTTTTGGCTTGTATTAACTACATACAGACACATAAATGCTACCACTGTATTTCTGAGACAAAACTGGTGTAGCAACATGCCTTTTTTGTTTAAATTCAACAATTTAAAATGTTGACATTCGGTGACCTGAATTTGACCTAAAATTGGCATTTACTTCACGTAAATGAAGTCAGGTGGTAAAATGACTATCACTATCGAATTATACGTGGAAAATAACTCATGAAACATGTGCTGCATGACGGTCGTATATATTTTTAGTATAGTGATCTTTGGTGAACTGACCTTGACCTTGACCTTGGCTAACAATCTCACTTTAGCTCATGCGGGATATGTATCATACCTTTGGCAGCACTTTGGGTGAAACTGGTCGCAATCGAAGGCTTTTAATGGAAAGTATGGCCCATAAACTCAAATACGACGATTTTGACCTTTGACCTGATCGTGACCTGACATTGGACCTCACTTTTACATTTTTTAGCATGGTTTAGATTTGTCTCATTGAGAGCTTTCGAATGCCGTCTTGGGCGTCTCGCTGCTATCATTGGTTCGGAATATAACCAGGGGCGGAATATAACCGTCAGAACGCGGTACGTGACCTGAGGACGGGACCTGGCCTGAGGGCGGTACCTGCCTTGAGGGCGGAACCTGGCTTGAATGTGGCATCTGACTAGGAGGTAGCACCTGACCAGGGGGCGGCATCTGGCCTGAGGTCGGCACTTGGCCTGAGGGCGGCACCTGGCCTGAGGGCGGCACATGACCTGAGGGCGGCACATGACCTGAAGGCGGCACCTGGCCAGGGGCGGCATCTAGCCTGAGGGCGGCTCCTGGTCTGAGTGCAGCAAATGTCCAAACCAAACCGTAAGCATGTCTATTTCCGAGCCTTCGGCGCGGAAATTGGTCTGCTTTCGAGGCACTTCCGCGCCTTCGGCGCTGATGGAGGTGCAGGGGGGGGGGGGGGAGCGGCCGCTCCCCCCCCCTGTATCCGCCCCTGGCACAGCATTCAACACGTATTGATGATAACAACAAAATGACGTTTACCGTGCCATTCTAACTTTGTTCAGTCAAAAGGTATAAGCGAATAACAAATTTGTATATAAAATAGCATGTAAAATTATACAAAAATGAGATATTTGGAAGCAAATATCCATCAATTTTATTTGTGCACTTAATTGACACGTCCTTACACGTAAGAAAGACATAGCGAAAAAAAAATAACCCAAGTCGGCAAAGGGAAAAATGGGGGTACCTTTTAGGTCATATGTAGGCCCCTGGGGCCCGGAAGGCCCCCCGTGAAATTAGCCCCCCCCCCATATTGGGAGGCTGGATCCGCCAGTGGCACGCAATAGCAGCAGCATGCAATAGCCAGCTTTCTGCATATTGTTTGCGCTGCATTTGAACTGCATAATTTGGTTCTGCAGGAAGGATTTGCCAAGGAGTCATCACAATGACTGGTTTTCCAGCCCCTTCACAAGTGTCAGTTTGTGGCTACTGAGCATGAGCATGTGGCCACATGCGGCATGTTTTAATTTGTTTCTATGCGAATCACCAGTACAAATTCTCCTAATTACGATTTTTAGGCCTGGATCGCCGAAATGCATGAAATGTGCGCTCAGACGCTCACAGTTCTGTTTCTTCGAACTGTGGGAAAATGGTATACAAGCACAGCTTAACATCAGAAAATGGTATACAATGACACAACAATGACACATGGTGGACACAATGACATGGTATACAATGACATACAATGACACCGTCAGTCCCGTGCCATGTCAAAACACCGCAATGCTCAAAATGCTGCCATCAATCGCGGGGCGAAAACAGGTTTGGGTAAGCCCGATGAAATAGGCGTCTATCATTTATATTTTCATACTTATCGCATTTATATGTTTGTCAAGCATTGACATCCGAAATGCAGAAATGAAATGTGTATCATGCACGAGCGTCGCCACACAGTTTGGAGTGGGTCAGCCAGGTGCAGTTGACGCGCCCACTCACACAGTTTGGAGTGGGCCAGCCAGGTGCAGTTGACGCGCCCACTCACACAGTTTGGAGTGGGCCAGCCAGGTGCAGTTGACGCCCCCACTCCCACAGTTTGGAGTGAGCCAGTCAGGTGCAGTTGACGCGCCCACTCACACAGTTTGGAGTGGGCCAGCCAGGTGCAGTTGACGCGCCCACTCACACAGTTTGGAGTGGGTCAGCCAGGTGCAGTTGACGCGCCCACTCACACAGTTTGGAGTGGGCCAGCCAGGTGCAGTTGACGCCCCCACTCCCACAGTTTGGAGTGGGCCAGCCAGGTGCAGTTGACGCGCCCACTCACACAGTTTGGAGTGGGCCAGTCAGGTGCAGTTGACACGCACACTCACACAGTTTGGAGTGGGCCAGTCAGGTGCAGTTGACACGCCCACTCACACAGTTTGGAGTGGGCCAGCCAGGTGCAGTTGACGCGCCCACTCTCGAAGAGCTTATGTAAAAATCCTGGTAATCTGGGAGGAGCGATCCTGCGGTTGCCCCCCACATTGGCGTCGTCAGGATGTCAAGGCTGAGGGGCAAATCTGTCTCACATACTGAACTATCTGACAACAAAAAGAAGATGTTTACCATGAATAAGGATGCCATATTTGACAAAATATGCCCACTCACACCGCATACTGGCATCGGGACGAGCCTTTAGAATTCATAAACTGACTCAATTCTGTTCCGACCCTAAAGGAACCTTGGATCTGTATCGCTCTCAGGGGGCGCCAGCCGGAGATGGGGGGGGGGGTGCAAGTTGCCCCGCTTGTCTCCCCCTCCCCTGACGACGCCCATGGCCTCATGAAACATAGCGAACAGGCTGCTCACGGAAGAGCTTCACAGTTGATCACGCAGCCCTCGCACGGTCCGCTGACTCGGCCGCCATGGCACCGGGCTGGCCGCGTGACTGCGGAGGTTTGTGACTGAGGCGCGAGCCGAGCGAGCGGCGCTGGCGGACGCCACTCACGTGACACCGAGCCAAGTGCCGAGATCGCTCCCGAGCATACTGAGGAAGGCCACACACACACACACACACACACACACACACACACACACACACACACACACACACACACACACACACACACACACACACACACACACACACACACACACACACACACACACACACACACACACACACACACACACACACACACACGCACACGCACACGCACACGCACACGCACACGCACACGCACACGCACACGCACACGCACACGCCCACGCCCACGCCCACGCCCACGCCCACGCCCACGCCCACGCCCACGCCCACGCCCGCGCCCGCGCCCGCGCCCGCGCCCGCGCCCGCGCCCGCGCCCGCGCCCGCGCCCGCGCCCGCGCCCGCGCCCGCGCCCGCGCCCGCGCCCGCGCCCGCGCCCGCGCCCGCGCCCGCGCCCGCGCCCGCGCCCGCGCCCGCGCCCGCGCCCGCGCCCGCGCCCGCGCCCGCGCCCGCGCCCGCGCCCGCGCCCGCGCCCGCGCCCGCGCCCGCGCCCGCGCCCGCGCCCGCGCCCGCGCCCGCGCCCGCGCCCGCGCCCGCGCCCGCGCCCGCGCCCACGCCCGCGCCCACGCCCGCGCCCGCGCCCGCGCCCGCGCCCGCACCCGCACCCGCACCCGCACCCGCACCCGCACCCGCACCCGCACCCGCACCCGCACCCGCACCCGCACCCGCACGCACGCACGCACGCACGCACGCACGCACGCACGCACGCACGCACGCACGCACGCACGCACGCACCCACGCACCCACGCACACACACACACACACACACACACACACACACACACACACACACACACACACACACACACACACACACACACACACACACACACACAGTGTGGCTTGGCTGAAGGACGGACGCAGTCGGGCGTACCGGGCCCAATCCTGACACCTGGCCGGAGTTAGTCGACCGGACCGGGGAGCCATATCCTGGTCTGTTCTGGATCACGGGTGGAGTTTCCTATTCGAATGGTGGAGCCACTGCCCCACCAACTTTGAGTTTGGCCCCACCAGTTTTGTGGTTTGCACCACCAACTTTTGTCAGATTTGAAGGCTTCCTGGCGTTTAAATTGTCATTGTTCACCTCAACGATGTAAATTAACCAGCCAATATGACATTTTGCCCCACCAACTTTTTTCTGAAAAGCTCCACCCATGTTCTGGTCTGGTCTGGTCTGGTCTGGTCTGGTCTGGTCTGGTCTGGTCTGGTCTAGTCTGGTCTGGTCTGGTCTGGTCTGGTCTGGTCTGGTCTGGTCTGGTCGACGTGACCAGCTCCTGGGCGTGGTCACATACAATCCATCGAAACAGGCACTGATCGTGGTGCAGCTCGGTTGCGCGCCATTTTGGACCGGCTCGTAAAATCTTGCAGACACAGTTTGCCCTGTTGTCTTTGAAATGTCCAGTGATTATGTCTTTTGAAAACACACCATCATGTTGTCCAATGATCTGTTGCAATTGTATTTGAAACAGCAGCACTTCTAAATCCACACCTAGTTGATTCTGTTTGTCTTAAATATACATTATTCTGCTCGTATGATTTTATACCCTACCATTATTTCTGCCATGTCACTCTTGACTCTATTTTGACAAAGAATGTCGAGCATCAGTACAATTTAACCCTATTTGTAACAGGGGGGCGGATTCCGCCCCACCCCCCCCCCTCATGTATTTCGCAAATATCTCCAGAACGGCTGGGCGCAGGCCCATGAAATTTTGGGACTTTTCATAGAATTGAATAACACATTTGGAGTCAAAATTTTGAGTTCTTAACCTGAACAGAGGCGGTTCCAGGGCACAGTTTTGGGTGTGTTCGGAGGCGATATTTGGCGATAATACGGAAATGCGATCTTCACGGTTTCTTCCTAACTGCCTCAAGTATGAAGGAGTTACATCGGTTTACGGTAATTGCAACAAGTGAAAATGGGTTGATGTTAATGAAATCTTATAAAAATTGCATGGCAGAGGCGGTTTCAGGAGCATGCAAAAGGGGGGTTTCCAGGAAGTATTAAATGCTTGGCGAGAAGCAAATAGAGCAATGTAAGGGGCGTTTATAGTTATCAAGATGTAAAAGATAGCTTCTGCTTCCATTATTTGCATAATTTATTACATATATAGTTTCAGGGGCGTGTGCAGGCACATGGAAAGGGGGGTGACTGGCATGGTGATGACGATATGCCAGCGATAACGGCGCAATAGACGGTTAGCTTATAATGATATATGCACATATAAGGCCAGAAAAGGGAATAAAGTCATTGTTTTACAGAGGCGCGATCAGGAATGGAAGAAAGGGGGTCATATTATTGCAAGGGAACTATGAGGCATGGGCGTACAATGACATAACATACTGCAGTTGTCGGATGAAACACGCACCACAGGCTACTCTACGAACGATTATAAGATAATAGGCAAGTCCAGGTAGGGTAAAAGGGGGGTAAGCAATGTTAATTGAAGTTGTAAGTGAAATAGTCACTGTTGACTAGTTAGTATCATAATAGCGGATAATACACTTATCAAAAGGTCTTGCGCCGCCCCAGTTTGGATCCTGGATACGCCTATGATGAAGTACAACATCAAAAAGGAACTATCTGCGATCAGTAACATATTTATAGTGCTGGGTAGCAACTTGTCTGCGGTTAATATTTGTTTCCAATTTTACCTCCCTTTTTCACTAACCTGTTACCGCCTATGGCAAAAAAAATATTATTTTTAACTGTTTTGTCTAATGTCACAATCACATACCATTTCATTTATTTAAAAAAAACATAAAAAAATGGTTTTATTACGCATTTACTTCACCCCCATATTGAGTGCCCTGCACACGCCTATGATTTTTGAATTTTAAAACGTTACCATCATATATCAATTTCCAATTCAATCTCTATCGATTCGTATTAGTTGTGTTAAAATCGGTCGATAAATATGAAAGCTATGTTGGATCAAAAATATCACTAAAATTTGTAGTTTTTGCCCCCCCTGTTGCCCCCCTATCAGAAATTTATAGTTTTTTTATTATTTAGAAATGTAGATCGTGTTGAGGGGAACCAAACACCGTTTCATTTTTTAAAATCGGACGGGTAGATCTCGAGATCTCCGGGGGGGCGGAATCCCCCCCCCCCCCTGTTGCAAATAGGGGTAGCCAGGAGCCTGTTACAAATAGGGTTAACTCAGTTATACAAGAGGATCTAGTATGAAGTATCTTGTTAGATATATGAACAAATACTTGTAATGTTCTAGGGCAGTGTTCGACTCACGGGCCCACCAACACCCAGGCTGGCCCGGCCCGGGCCCCATGAACACCAAGCCCAGGCCCGGACCAGGCCCGGTCAAATGAATAATATTGAGGCCCAGGCCCGGTCCGGCCCGTTCAGATTAAGCATATCATTATTTTCACAAAATTTGCTATAATTATCCTAGCATATTTACTTGTATGCTATAAATGTGAAACAATGAACCAACTATGCTAACCCAAAAAAAAAACAAAAAAAAAACAGGCACAGCAACAGTGTGTTGCTGTGGAAGTGAACTGCTGGTTACAATATTTGTAAGCTCTCACCTGAGCTTGCGTGCATTACTTCAACATTCTCAGCCCAGGCCCGTCCAGAGCCCGGTGATTTCCTTAAAGTTGGGACCCGGCCCAGGCCCGGCCCATGACTCATAGGGCCTGCCCGGCCTGTGGCGAATTCTGTTCTAGGGATCCATTTACGAAAATGCCAAGAATCCAAGAATTAAAATGAACAGGCGGTACGGTCGATATAACTTTGAACAGATTGAAGGCCATCTGACGTTTTTTCGAGGCCACGTCTTCGTGATGATCCAGGGATAATTCTATAATCCGTGAGTGTTTCTGTCAATCAGTGTCCAAACTGAGTTCATCTATGGTGGCGCCAAGAGCGTGTGAACTGCCTGGTGCCAGCCACGGAGACGGTCTGCGTCTCCCAGTGAACGGAGCTCGTCGTAGTCAGCAGAGGTCACCCAGCGGCAATATTGGGAGAGGCAGAGCTATGTTCCGATCCGTCCGCGCTCAATTGTGGAATATGCCGGCCGTTGAGCTGAAGTAGCACGTGCATATAGGCATGACCTGGTCGTCCTGCTCTTTCATTTTTCTTCTTTCACAATTGGTACTCCAGCTATGCTATAATAATGTCCTTTTCGCATTTGGCAATCATTATACTCAAAGTGAGACTCTTCGCCGCATCACTTGGTATAGGTGACATATGCCCAATGTGGCCAATAACAAGGTTAAAACTGAACGTCATGAGCCGCCATTCTATAGACGCTCAGTATTGCCGCTAGTCACGCATCTCACACAGCCTGGTCCCGAAGGCTAGGAGATGATTTCACAGTTTGAAGCCTAACAATTACATAATCATAACCGCGCACATTAGCTTGCAATCCAGAACCCTCTACCGCCAGAAGGGTGACGATCCAACAGCTAACTAATGACCGGTCATTTCTGCTGACCTTCAAATGCAGCCACACCGGCAGAATATATACTGGTCTCCCGTGCCATGAGCCATGCTTCATTTACAGTGTGCTGTGTTCTGCGGTAAATCACCTTGCCGCATGGGGCGGGAATCGCCAGCCTCATCGCACTGCATGACGCGAACGCGTGACGTCAGTTTTTACACATGGAGGGAACGACTGAACATGAACGTGGAAGGACAGGTGTATTGCGCACGCAGTGTAATGTAATGCATCATTTGCATGGTTACGGTCGTCCAAACGGGCCACGCCGATACGACCAAGTGTATAGCAGCGTTTCCAAGGATGAGTACCGCCCACGAAGGCGTAATCAATTAGCCTGCTGCCGGAAGGCAAGGAGGTGCGGCATGACACTGAGCCACCTCCTGGTGATGTCAGGCAGTCGGCGACTGGCGGGTCCTCCTCTCCCTGGCTGCCGACGGCCGGCGGGTCCTCCTCTCCCTGGCTGCCGACGGCCGGCGGGTCCTCCTCTCCCTGGCTGCCGGCGGCCGGCGGGTCCTCCTCTCCCTGGCTGCCGGCGGCGGGCGGGTCCTCCTCTCCCTGACTGCCGGCGGGTCCTCCTCTCCCTGACTGCCGGCGGCCGGCGGGTCCTCCTCTCCCTGGCTGCCGGCGGCCGGCGGGTCCTCCTCTCCCTGACTGCCGGCGGGTCCTTCTCTCCCTGGCTGCCGATGGCCGGCGGGTCCTCCTCTCCCTGGCTGCCGGCGGCTGGCGGGTCCTCCTCTCTCTGGCTGCCGGTGGCCGGCGGGTCCTCCTCTCCCTGGCTGCCGGCGGCCGGCGGGTCCTCCTCTCCCTGCCTATCGGCGGCTGGCGGGTCCTCCTCTCCCTGGCTGCCGATGGCCGGCGGGTCCTCCTCTCCCTGGCTGCCGACGGCCGGCGGGTCCTCCTCTCTCTGGCTGCCGGTGGCCGGCGGGTCCTCCTCTCCCTGGCTGCCGGCGGCTGGCGGGTCCTCCTCTCTCTGGCTGCCGATGGCCGGCGGGTCCTCCTCTCCCTGGCTGCCGGCGGCTGGCGGGTCCTCCTCTCTCTGGCTGCCGGTGGCCGGCGGGTCCTCCTCTCCCTGGCTGCCGGCGGCCGGCGGGTCCTCCTCTCCCTGCCTATCGGCGGCTGGCGGGTCCTCCTCTCCCTGGCTGCCGATGGCCGGCGGGTCCTCCTCTCCCTGGCTGCCGACGGCCGGCGGGTCCTCCTCTCTCTGGCTGCCGGTGGCCGGCGGGTTCTCCTCTCCCTGGCTGCCGGCGGCCGGCGGGTCCTCCTCTCCCTGCCTATCGGCGGCTGGCGGGTCCTCCTCTCCCTGGCTGCCGGTGGCCGGCGGGTCCTCCTCTCTCTGGCTGCCGGCGGCCGGCGGGTCCTCCTCTCCCTGGCTGCCGACGGCCGGCGGGTCCTCCTCTCTCTGGCTGCCGACGGCCGGCGGGTCCTCCTCTCTCTGGCTGCCGACGGCCGGCGGGTCCTCCTCTCCCTGGCTGCCGACGGCCGGCGGGTCCTCCTCTCCCTGGCTGCCGACGGCCGGCGGGTCCTCCTCTCTCTGGCTGCCGACGGCCGGCGGGTGGGTGGTTTTCTCCCGGGAACCAACCTCACTGCGGTCAGGGCCGGCAGTGACAGGTTGCCATGATCGGACGCTGCTGGCACGGTTCAGCTGCCATCTGACAGAATTTCGATAAGGTTCTAAACTGAACCTTAACCCGTTGGCATGGAATTTCTTTGTTAAAAATCAAATTAATTTAATGAATACGGTAAAGTCTTACTTCCGGGATCCACTGCGCGCTTTTTCAATTTATCGCTTTACTTTTGCGTTTAGTCAGGTCGACTTTGTGTTTTCTCACGTCCATACAAATGTTAACTTCGCGTTAATATACAGTGCATGCTCTACTGAACGAAATGAGAAAGTGAAGAAAGGAAAAAGTGCATAATCGGTACGGTAAACCTCAAAATCGAAACGCAAACTCGCAAAACGGAAGCTCAAAAAAGATAAAATTATTAAAGATTAAAAAAAGCAAAATGCGACCGCCCCCCCTCCCCCCCCCCCCCACCCACACAGACACACACACACACACAAAACAAAAATGGAAAAGCGAGAAATAATCAAATGTTCATTCACTGGAACATTTCTGCGTTTGTGCGGATCCAAAAAGTCCTTGTGTCGCGGCGATTACGAACAGAGTGTACAACTATTTCTGCTTTAATCGAAATGAATGATGGACAATATTATGTAATGAATGAAGAGGAGGAAAGGCAAGGTAAGATCGATTTGGGACAGTGGCAGGGTTTTGATTAAAGATGCCGTTACTGGTAAACATCGACAATTTACCTGACACTATAATATATGTTTCTAAGCTAATAATTGAGGATACATCAGCGATTTAATTTTCCAATAGCATTCGATTACTTTTTTCCGTTTCTTTCTGGCTGTCATAGTTCCCGAGATATTTGGGGGTTTGTGGAGCGAATCATTAAACTTTTAAAATTGTAACCTTCGATGACCTCTGGTGACCTCAATATTGACCTGATCAAAAATAAATTAGAATGTTCTTGTTAAGAGCTTTCCAACGCGTTTTCCGCATCTTCTGGCCCTTTTAGTTTTCGAGCTAGTGGGGGGTCATTTTCACCCCCACCAGGGAGAAGTTCTGTCAGATGCCCACAGGGGAGCGGGTTAGCTCCAACTATACGGCTTCCAAGTTCCAACATTGAACCTTCAGGACACACGGACACAGTTCTTTTAAAACGTAGTGTTGACTGTTGTTGACGACATTACGGGTCAGGTTAAAGATTCCCGGGAAAGGTGCCAAGGCTAATTGGCCATCTCCAAACCCCGTGCGAACGCCAATGATGCTGCAGCAATGGCCCTACCCTTGGGTGGCGTATACAGCTTGCCCGCAATAGCAGTCATGTGCTTATCAACTGGGGCATTCCAGGACAGATCGGCCAAACAAATCTCGAAATAATACCCTATATCTCATATTTCGACAAAACTATGTCTTGGGGATTATATGGGCCGTAGATTTACGCTGTGAAATTTGCTGCAATGTACTTCGAACAGTTTTCGAGTTACAGCCTCGGGCAACTTTGCAATGTCGTGCAAAGCTGTAATTTTCAGCGTGCATTATCTCCCATCTCAATCATGCGAGTCATACAAACATATATATCATCAGAATCATCATGAACCATATATTTATATTATATAAATACTTTTTTATTCCAAATTTTTGGAATTTCAACACGTGATATTATGAACAATCACGTGATTTTATTATGTGGCCATTTCAAATTCTGATTTCTTTCCATGCCAGAATCGACTGCGATATATCAGTCGTCGATGGTAAAAAATTGGCGATATGTTTTTTTCTTCCAAATATTGTATTTATAGTTTTGTATTTACAAAAATTATGGTCACCAGCACGTCTTTGGTAATAACTTTGCACGTAATTGAGCTAGAGAGCTCAATTCAACGGCACTATGCTTATCTCGTCGACCTGATTTCAATGGTATATAACATGAACATTGTAGTCGCTTTGTGACCTCAAGGTCACGTGATCTGATGTCACCCGGTGCAGCACACGTCAGATCGACCAAGGCATAACACCCTACTTCTCATATTTCGATGAAAATACGTGTCGGAGTTATCTGGGCCATACATTCACGCTGTGAAATTTTTAGCTTCGTCCGTCGAATGTTTTTTTAGTTATAACCTCTGGCATCTTTTCGATGTCGCGCTAAGCTCTAATTGTCAGCGGGTGATATCTCCCATATAAATGATTTTAATTATATAAATCTATATATCGTCAGAATCGCCATTGACCACAAATTAATGTAATGTAATTTTATTTTTTGAAAATTTGAATATATTTGTTTTGCAATTTTGACATATGACCTAAAGTCAGGTCACGTGATTTCGTAATGTTCTCAGTTAAAATTCGTGCTTTTTGCAGGTGAAATAGGAGGGAGCACGCCCTTCGAATCACGTGCCACCTATTACACTCAGTGATCAAGATCACGCGATGACATAATTAAATATTTCGCCATTAGAGGCGTCAGTGTATCCTCAAGAAATCACTTTTCCGCATCCTTATTTGCAGACCAACAATGCCCAATGCCCATCATCGAAACCCGTTCGACGGACGGGGCTGAAAATGTCACAGCGTGAATCTACGGCCCAGATAACCCCCGCCACTTAGTTTGATCGAAATCTGAGATGTATGGTGTTATGGCTTGGTCGATCCGACTCACCTGTACCGGGTGGCCTCTGGTCACGTGACCTTGAGGCCACAGAACGACTAAAAGGTTCATGTTATATATCATGGAAATTAAGTCGACGAGATAAGCGTAATACCGTTTAATTGAGCTCTCCAGCACAATTACGTGCAACGTTATTACCAAAGACGTGCTGGTGACCATAATTTTTGTAAATACAAAACTATAAATACAATATTTAGAAAAAAAATGTATCTCCAATTTTTCTACCATCGAAGACATATGTATCAAAGTCGATTCTGGCATGGAAACAATTCCGAATTGTAAATGGCCACATTATAAAATCACGTCATTTTACCAAATATCACGTGCTGAAATTCCCAAAACAATTGCATTTTAAAAAGTATTGATATCATATTAATCTATGGTTCATGATGATCCTGATGATATATATGTTTGTATGACCCGCATGATTGAGGTGTGAGATATTGCCCGTTGAAAATTAGAGCTTTGCGCGATATAAAAAAGGTGCCTGAGACACTTTTTTGAGGTGCCTGAGGCACTCGAAACCCATTCGACGGAAGGCGGCTGAAAATTGCACAGCATGAACCTTTACGGCCCAGATAACCCCCGATACGTAGTTTTGTCCCAATTTGAGATGTAGCGTGTTATGGCTTGGTCGATCTGTCATGGAATGCCCCAACTGTTGACAGCACATCCTCTTTGAGGCTGGGCCGTCTTGCCACCAAGAGCTCCGCCACGTTCCGAAAATTGGGGGGGGGGGGTAAGAGTCATTCTGAAGTTCCTTAAAAGTATCAAAGGCATTCCTTAAAAGTATCACACAATAGTAAAACTCATCAGATTGCACTTTCTCATGCAAGGTTAGCTTAGCGTATACATACTTGTTTCAGTAAAAGTTGCGATTTCCTTTAATGTCAAGAAATGTGTCAATTTTTGGCTCACTGCAGATGTGTTGGGGACCATCGCCATTCGCCCCTTTCCATCCAACAAGTGGTCACACATTTGTTGGCTATCGACGTAGACAAGGGGGGGGGGGCACTGGAGCCATGCCCCCCCCCCCCCCCTGAGCAAATCAGTTAACCCGGCATTGGCTGGTGTCTCAACCGAACGCTGGGGGGGGGGGGCGTTTTCGCCCCCCCCCCCCTGGTTATCTTCCGAACCAATAACTGCAGCGAGACGCGCAAGGCGGCAATCGAAAGCTCTCAATGAGACGCATTCAAAGCAAACACGAAATGTTCAAAATAAGGCCAAATGTCAGGTCACGGTCAGGTCAACGGTAAAAGTGAGATATTTGAGTTTTTGGGCCATACTTTCCATCCAAAGCCTTAGATTGCGACTATTATCGCACAAAGTGCTCTCAAAGGTATAATACATATCCCGAATAAGCAAAAGTGAAATTATAAGCAAAGGTCAAGGTCAAGTTCAGGTGAAAAAGGTCACAGGTCTACGAAAGAAATGCAACAAATGTTGTATCGGTTATTTTACACGTATAATTAGATAGTAGCAGTCATTTTCACAACCTGACACCATACAAGCAGGGGTGGTAAAAGTGCTTTGAGTAGCCCCGACCAAAAGTGACACATACAAAAATGAACCCAGCACAGCTGGGGTCATTTTTTTACTTCACATGAACGCCCTAACACCTGTCTGCATGCTCATTGCTCACATCATCCCTATATGTTAACCAGCGCCGTGCCGGGGGTAGATACCCCCTCAGGTTTTTCGCTGATAGCGAAAAACGGCGAAGCGCAGCGCCGCCATTTTTGGCACAGCTGTTTGTGTATCAATTGTCCACATAATGTTAAAAAACAATCGGGGCATCTTAGGTCAGGTTACCAGACCAGGTCACGTGACCCCAGCTCCCCCCCCCCCAAAAAAAAACACTTGTGGTCGTACCACAGTCATAGTTTTGGGATGATCGGTTTTACACTTACAGGATTGCATAAGGCCACATATATCTACAATTGGCATTTCGTTTATCTTGGATTTTTAATATCAGCGACCTAAGGTCGGTTTAATTTGATGACCTCCCATTATAAGTTTAAAGGGAAATATTAAAATGCTTCCTATTCTAAGGAGACGCAAGATAGCAGTCTAATTCCTTCTGGATCATGTTATTATAGAACATTATTGATGACCTAGGTGCCATTTGTGTGCAGTGACCCCTACAGGATCAGCCGAGGTCATCCGAGGTCACCAAAAGTTATATGTCAATAACTCTCGACATAATGACTATAGAGAAGTGAAACCGACACCACTGTGTTTATCTTGTCGTGGCACGTCTTTCCATATGCAACATGACCTACTTGAGTCACCACCACTTGACCTTGACCTGACCTGGTTAACACTAATATGAAGCGAAGCGTTTTGACGAGATAAGCACGATGGCGTCAACATTATTGCCTTGTCGTTATTAGGTAAAAAGCTATTCGTGATAAACGTTGCTTAAACCTTTTTGACATTTGTTGAGCTCTGGAGCCTAAACTATTCAAAATGAACTCAAATTTGAGGACTTTTTTATATTGCATTTTTCAAGAGCTTTCCATTGTTTTTTTTCGTTTGTTCCTAGCTATCATAGTTCCTGTGATATCTGGGGGTTTCTGGAGCGAAGTCTCCAAACTTGAAAAAATGACCTTTGATGACCTCTGGTGACCTCAATATTGACTTGAGGAAAACATATAAAGTATCTTCGAATGTGCTTGTTGGGAACTTTTGAACGTTTTTTTCTGCGTCTTTCTAGCTCTTTTAGTTTTCGAGATAAAGGGGTGGGGTCACAGGACAGTGAAATCCACTGTCCTGACAGTGGACCTCATTTGAAAATGCACTAGCACCCCGGCCCACCCCCAGGGGAATCGACTGTCCGGATTTCCCGCGCCGTGCCGGGGGTGGGGCGTTTAGACGCCCCCTCCCTCCTAAGGTTTTTCGAGGATAGCAAAGAAACGGTTGCGCGCAGCACCGCCGTTTTTGGCACAGCTGTTAAGATATAAATTGCCCACATATTGTAAAATTCTTGACTGCGGGTCATCTCAGGTCAGGTCACCAGGCCAAGTCACATGACCCCACCTCCAAAAAAGTGTGCAATCGTACCACAGCCACAGTTTTTGGCCGCCGGATTTGGTACTTACAGGATTTCATAAGGGTGATAGTACCTACAATTCGGTTATCTCTGATTGTGTATATCTGTGACCTAAGGTTGTGTCAATTTCGTGACCTTCCCATTATAAGTCAATGAGGAAATATTCAAAAACTTCCTATTCTGAGGATACGCATGATATCAGCCCAATTCTTTCTGGATCATGTTATTATATGCCATTCTTGAAGACACAGGTGCATTTTTGGTTCAGTGACCCCACGTGTTGAATCTGTCGTCCGGATTATTTTTTCGCTGTTTTTTTAATGTAATTTATTATTATTGGCAATCAAGAGATGAAACGCACCTGCTAATAAAAAAAAGTAAATGTACATACATACTGACGTGATGAATATGATGATTAAGTGAATAATACATCGGAAGTGGTTTTGACTATCAGTATTTCTAAGGATATGATCGCTTAGTAATTTTTCACAGAAATGACATAGAAATTATTTTTGCTGGCATTTTGACCCCAGACCTTATCCATAAGGACAGAACACTTTACCACCCCTGCATATAAGGTCAAGGTCAGGTCACATAAGGTACAAATTTGTAATTGAAAAATATAAATAGAAAAGTCTAGATATGTTTTGTCTCAGAAATACAGTGCTGGCATTTATATGTTTGTATCTGGTCACTAAAATAAAAAATAAACGCAAATTCAAAATATGACGTCATGAGTTACTCATACTTAGGGAGAGATAGGTCAGTCAAAAATAAAGATGTTGCTCTTAAATTTGGTTTCGGTGTTGTCCACATCTGCTCACACAGATGTGGACACCATGTCTGTTTGTCCACATCTTCTTCAACATATCTTCCGGTTTTTTGAAAATATTTGAACATGTTGATTTTGAGGGCATTAACCCGCGAGTCACTGGGGGGCTCTTTTAGCCCCCCTTAGGAATATTATAAATGTCTCAATAACTAATGCAGATATCGACGCCAAA
Source organism: Chirona hameri (assembly GCA_036785665.1). NCBI lineage: Eukaryota > Metazoa > Arthropoda > Thecostraca > Balanomorpha > Balanidae > Chirona > Chirona hameri. Next base: position 19,318 of record JAXIVJ010000256.1, on the reverse strand, counting down.
CTTTCAGTACCTTTCCGGGCATCCTTTTTACGCCTTTTGAGAGCAAAAATGGAGAGAAAAAATCGTCAGGAATTTTTCGAGATATAGTGAATTTAGTGACGTCACTAAACACGATTTTGACACCAAAATCGGCTAAACTTTGCCAGGCCGTACAAATGTCGCATTTGAAACAAAATGCAATCGAAAAACGCTAAAAGGTAGAAAATGGCAAGGGCTACAAACCAGCTATCTCGAAATTTCGAACATTTGGGTTTTTTACCCCAAAAAGTTAACAATTTGTTTTGTCTCGAAAAAATGCTCATAAAATCACATTTTTCAAAGATATTGACAAAACCGGAATATATGTCAGATAACTACATAGGGGCAACTACCATACCTTAATGCATTCAATATATCAATGACGGGAATGACATCATTTCAAAGGCGGATGAAATAATTGAAAACTTCTCGAATATTTTGCCAAATAAATATAATTCCAGGGATAGCTATACGCCAGATCCTTCATTCATAGCGAATCATATAACAAATAGGCTAGATTCAAACAATAAGACGGAACTCGACGCGGATATAACAATGTTGGAATTAACTAGTGCATTAAACTCTATGAAGAAAGGCAAGACTCCCGGTTCAAATGGCTTCCCAGTCGAATTCTTCCGTTGTTTCTGGTCAGAATTAGGCCCATTTCTGTACCGGGCAGTTAGAACCTCATTGACTGAAGGTTACGAACTTCCTTCTCACCGTGAGGGCATCATTACACTTATCCATAAGAAAGGGAAATCACCTCATACTTATAAGGGATGGAGACCAATTACATTGTTAAATTCAGACTATAAGATTATATCAACCGCAATCGCCATGAGACTTAAAAAGGTAATGCCAAAGTGAATTAGCCCAGCGCAAACAGCCTACACTTCCGGCCGGTATATTGGGAAAAAAAATACAAGGCTTGTGCTTGATATATTTAACTGGACTAATAACAATAAAAAGCCAGGGATGATAATAGCCGCTGATTTTGAAGCGGCTTTCGAGTCAGTCGATTGGGATTATGTAAGATTAGTCATTAGTGAGCTTAACTTTGTCCCAAAACTGAGAACATTAATAGACCAAATATTTTTTAATACTAAAAATCAATCACGTATTCTACTAAACGGATATCTCGGCACAAAAATACATCTAGAACGTGGCATAAGGCAGGGAGACCCAGCCTCAGGATACCTATTCAACATAGCAGTTGCTGTATTGGCTGAACAAGTTGCGAAGTCTAATCAATTGACAGGAATACAAATAAATCAGAATCAGGAAATAAGAATAAGTAAATACGCCGACGATACAATTATATTTGTAGACGGAACTGAACGTTCAATCACAAGAGCTGTCAAGGAGCTAGTCACTTTCGGCAATCACTCGAGTTTGAAAATAAACCTTGAAAAAACCGCAGGTATGTCAGTAGGGACATTAGCAGATCAGATTAGAACAGAACATAGCATACAATTGGTGGATGAACTGACAGTTCTGGGAATAAAAATAGACATAAACGGTACAAATGTGACGGAACGTAATATGCTACTCAAAATGCCTGCATTAAAAAATGAATTGGAACAGTGGAAAAGACGTAACCTTACACCAATTGGAAGAATATGTATAGTCAAGGCTTTGTTACTATCTAAACTTGTACATTTATTCATTGCACTTCCTAACCCTTCAAGTACATGTATAAAAGAGCTAGAGAGGCTTCTATTTGCATTCATTTGGGGTCATACAAAAGATAAGACAAAACGTACTAAAATAGTACAAAGCCAATCGAAACACGGTTTAAAC
>JAXIVJ010000256.1:0-12500 GCA_036785665.1 Chirona hameri | reverse complement strand
CAACCACCTGGCTGACCCCCCACTCCAAATGTTTGTTCGACGCTCCTGGCTAAAGTACCCCTGATGATGCCAACCTTTAGCCACCCCTCTCCACCTTTAGCCGCAGCTACAGTCAAGGGAACACATAAATAGTGTAAAACTGAGTACTCATTAACGGTAACTCATTAACTCTAGGGCTGCACCCAAAATACTTAATTTCATGGGCAAACCATGAATTATTGGCCAGACCGTGTTACCATCAAATTAACGTTTTTTTTCACAAGACATTGAAGCGTAACTTAACCCGCGCCCCACTGGGGGGTGGGGGGTAAATTTACCACCTCCCCCATCAAGGATTTGCTCAATAACTTGACAACTATGGGGGATAGCCAACGTCAAACTTTCCAATAACTTATGCTGTCATCAATTCTACGTCTCTTTTTACAAACATTCACTGAAATTGAAGCAGTACTTTGGAAGGTAATGACGTTTTAATGACGTCATGTCATGCCATTTTGGGGTAGAAAAACGATAAATGTTTGAAATTTTCGTAGAAAATCGAGTTTTAATGCAAATTGCAAATGACAAAAAGTTTAAAATGAGAATAAATGACATTCTCTTCAAGGATGCAATCTTGAATTACGAGATTTTGGGTTTTTGACCCAAAAAGTCCAACAACTTTTTGTTAACCCCGCCCCTACTGACAGGCTGACAGGGCCCCCCCCCCTGAGGTTTTTTTAATAACTTTTGACACATGGAGCGCACCTTGCTGACATTTTTGTAGCTGAGTTTACAACAATATACCTAGGTTGTACAAATTTAATTGAAATTGGTCAAGAGTTTGGGAGATAATAGATGTTTTGATGACGTCATGTTGGTAAAAACTGAGAAATATTGGACAAATCGTAGAAAACAGAGTTTTAAAGCAAATTTGCAAACGCAATTCACCAAAGATGCTAAATGGCATTCTCTTTAAAATGACAATCTTTGATTTGCAAAATTGTTGGGTTTTTTCACCCCAAAAATTATATAAAAAAATCTGATTTTTTTTAAAAATCCCCACAAAATCAAATTTTCAAAGATATTAGAAAACCGGAATATTTCTGAGAGAACTGAGTATGGGCAATACCCATACCAAGTTTTCAAAGCAATATCTTCATTTTTGACTGAGTGATGGCTTCCTAAGTGTAAGAAACCTGATGGACGTCATTTTTTTAATAACTTTTTTTTACATTTTGGACAGGATACGAACAAATATTTACCTTTTTGTATCTCTGAGCCAAACCTTGTCTAGGAACATGCCTTTTTATTTACATTTTATCAATTTCTAATTTTGAGGTTTTCTGAAGAGCAAAATCGCTGTTCTGGACGTGGTAAATCCGAAGTCATTCACTTGGCCTGGGAAGGTCACTCCGTTGACCTGAAACCTAAAAAATCGCATACTGTTAGATTCCTCTCATGACAGGCAACATGCCTGGTTCTTACCGCATTGCTCTAAGTTGCTTGGTTTGGAAGTTAACATGGGGGGTCTGTCACGCCCCCCCCCCCTGTAGGGCGAAGGTGAAAAAAGCTCTCCCGTAGGCCGAGGGTTAAATTTCCGCAAAATATTTGTATTTGAAAAAATATGAAAAAACGGAATATATCTTAGAGACCCAAGTATGGGACGATACTCAAACCAAATTTCAAAGCAATATCTTTATTTTTGACTGACTTGTGGCTCCCTTAAGTATAAGTAACTCATGACGTATTTTTTCCCCGTTTTCGGCGTTTATTGATTAGATAAAGACAAATAATAACCACCGCTGTATTTCTGAGACAAAGCTGGTCTAGCAAAATTGCCTTTTGTATTTAGATTATCAATTTCAAATTTTCATCTTATTGTGACCTGACCTTGACGCTTGAGGGCAATTATGTGGGGTCAGGTTGTGAAAATGGCTGCTACTATCGAATTATACGTGTAAAATAACCCATACAACTTGTGTCGCATGGCTTTTCGGGTAGACCTGTGACCTTTTGTGTAACCTGACCTTGACCTTTGCCTACAATTTCACGTTCGGCTTATATGGGAGATGCATTATACCTTTGAGAGCACCTGCTGCGATAATAGTCGCAATCCAAGGCTTTGGGTGGAAAGTATGGCTCAAAAACTAAAATGACCTCAAGTTTGACCTTGTGACCTGATCGTGACCTGACATGTGACCTTATTTTAAGAATTTAGAGTGAACATTATATTTGTCTCCTTGAAGCTTTCGATAGCCGCCTTGCTTGTCCGCCTGTGGGTCATTGGTTCGGAAGATACGAGGGGGGGTAATATTTACCCCCCAAGCGGGGCGCTGTTCGGCTGCCGACCCCCAGCGTGGGCGCGGGTTAAAAGCCAAACATATTATTTTTAATTTTTAAAATTCATTTTTGTTCAGCCAAAATCTGACCCTAAGAACTTGCAAATTAAAGACGTGAGGGTTCATTATTTTTCGTTTTGAAAGCAGAGCGTGCATAATATTAATTAGCTGGCTATATAAATTAGCTGGATATATACATTGCTGGCTATATAACATTAGCCTGGCTATATAAATTGGCGTGCCTTCAAGTATTAACTTAAATTACGATCTTCCACTTTGCTAAAGTTACCCTGAGTGCGGTACCTATACAATTTACATACATGAGTCAATGATGGGATAAATGTAATGTCTATTGGAATGGAGACATAATACCAGTTTAGTTCATGTCTCAGGCATACATGAAACTAGGCCGAAGGGGCAACATGCATTGACATAGATGATTGTTTTTACCTTTTTTTCCTGATTCTAGGACATGTTCTGAACCTCCAAATACAGCACGACTGGTTCTCTAAATACAAATGTAACTATTTTTACAGCATACTCTGACTGAGAATGATACATCATTCTTACCAAGTTGTCGGTGTCCAAACGTTCGTCCCTGGCGCCTTCTCCTCGACCTACTCTCCATCGTGCTGTTTCAAACAATGGCGTCCGACGCGGTCAGCTCGATCAGAACGTGATGGCGTCTTTCCGTCTTCAGGGGGAGTTTCCAAAGCGAATGCCGCGGCTTGGTTACTCTGCTAGTTATCATGAAACCACCTGGATTATACTTCTACTCATTTCACACAGCAAAACGCTCTGGATTTAAATATCGGCAGTACACCCCGTTCGTCGCATGGGAAGTGCCAAAACCTCGGTAGTGTATTCGAACGCTGCAGGGTCTTTCTCCTCAAAGAGCTTTGAATTTGAAACCATGAAGTGTTTCTTGAACTCTAACTGATGGTCTCGCCATTCTTTTATAAGTCTGCTTTGTCATATGATTGCAGAAATCTGGACTCAGAAATCAGAAATCACAAGAGATCAGAATCAGAAAATGACTCCAGATTTCAGAGTTTTCCAAATATTATCGAGGGAGTTTTCCAAAAAGGGAGTGGGAGAAACTCGGCAGGGAGTAAAACTTTCTTCTCCAGTGCATTGACAAGTTATATCAATTACCGATGGTAACTTTGAAATTAATTTTATTTGTAAGATCCTCCAACTTCACTCAAACCGCACTGGTAACCTATTAGCTTTTCGTTATCTCTCTGCTGGAATTCTACGCATGCATGGTTTGCACGTCGGCTCCAACGCTGGTGCTGAGTTTATACTCCTTTTGTTAAGAGGAGTTCATGACATGGAATATGACTACCCATTCATGATGATGCAGAACAGGACCAGCTTGTAACCATGTCAGACACCCACTGGCCCCACTAGCAACCTTGCCGGTAGGGGATACCCGTCACGGTACGTAGTCGTCACGTCACGTCACGGTAGGATACCGTCACCTGGTGGACGTCACTGCAGTTGAAACTGCTATGCCGCGGTAGGAATATTTTGATGAAAGACATGATGTAAATGTAATCTGACGTGAGGCGCGCAATTACCCTATTACTTGCATTATTTGTGATTTATTACACAATTTGTTTCGCCCATTTCTTAAGATATCACAAAGTCATGACAAAGCTGAAGTGTCATTTGTCATTTAATTTAGGAAACCATCCACAACGTGGCTATTACGGTTCCTGTACATGTGGTGAAAACATTGTAGTGCACGACACAATTAAAAAACAGTTTGCATAGGCACTGGATGGAAAATAGCTTGCCGGGCTATTTGGTGGCATTCGCTCACGTCACGCACTCGGTTATTGCCAATGCGGCTACAAACGCGCGCCTGGACGAGAGCGGCTATCACGGCTGGTGGCAGCGCATTTCACGTGGCGACTGCTCGGTGCGGAGAAACCCTTCTTGGGTCTGGACTCAGTCTACATTTTGCGAGATGAAGGTCTCCGGCGTCGGCAGCCCTATAGTGCTCCTGGCCGATACGCCAGACCGCTTGGTAAACATGTTACGCAGCGGCTTAGGACACTGTTGGACTGGGTCACGGCTTTGTGCACGTTGGTACAGTCGTGTCGGGCGACCAGTGCCTCTACTCTCTCCCACCCGAGAAGATATGAGAGCTGGCGAATGTGATCTCTACTCTCACGCCGGTGACGAGCCTTCTGAACGGGTGACAAGCCGAGCGGCAAAGTGCAGGTCACTTCTGAACACGATGCAGGCGGCACTGGGCAGCCCCTCCTGAAGTGATCTAGAAGTTAGCAGCCAATACACAAGTGGTTGAATATCGAACATACCTACATTGTTGGAACCAAACAAACACGGAATGCCTTAATTGAAACAATTAGGCAGGATGTGAGTAACTTACCTAAAATGTAGAGAAGTATCAAAAAGCCAGCTATAAATAAGAAAGAAGCAGGCCTCAGTTGATTGTCATAATGCAGCGGTTAGGGCGGGTACTTGTTTGGCGGGTAATTGTCATAAATGGCGGTACTTGTTTTTGGGGGCAATTTCCGTGATTTTAGATGTCAACGGGCAGAAGTCTTCCATGCACATTATCTGTACAGGAAACGTCTGTGTTTTACATTTATCTGTGATAGGGCTATACTTCACGCGAATGGATCAATGGGCTAGAGCCTGCTCCATTCATATATTCTCCACGTCAGCGATGACAACAACTTCATGGGAAATTACCAAATCCCAGCAAGGTCACTTACACCAAAATATCATCCCCAATAAACGCTCGGCGAACCCTTGCCCGGCAAAACCAGTCCGTTATCGCTGCGTGTTTTCGGTCGGGATCCATTCGGGCGTCGACACGTTACAGATGGCGTGCGGCGGTGCGCGTTAATAAGCGCCCCCTCTGTGATAGTGACAGTCAGCGCCGGGCCACCCGTGGGCGACGCTCCTCCGTCGCCATATATAACGCCGCCCGGCTCCCCGACCAACAGAACCAGGGTCACGACCACAGGGAGAGGGGCGGGGGAACGGAAGCCGGCCTGACCATCGCGGCCGACCAGGGAGCGCCACCATATATCATCCCCGTGTGTTAACTGCCATAGAGCACGTGCAGCCGGAATTGATGGATGTGGTCTACAATCGCCCGCTGACGCCACATGTCACTGGAACGGATTTGTAATGGACAAATTCATCACGGTAGGTTAATTTGTCCAAGGATGGATTACTCGTTTTCATGTTCCATTAGAAGCCACAGGGCCCCGGGGGGGATGTCCGCGTGTTTTGCAGTGTGCCTGTGCACTGCAAGTGCATACAAAATAGTTCTGACTTCTAAATAGACCGCTAATTGCTGATATTTATGTATGGGTTTACCTGTTCTTGAATGTAGTTAAGGGGCAGTAATAAATATGCAGAAGCACACGGTGGTGGTTAGCCGCGGGACAACAATGGCTTGCTCGTGAAGCCGACATGCCGCTTTGGGGCTCAGGACTGCTTTGTTTCCCCCCCCCCTCCCCACCCCTCCCCCCCACCCGCCGCGGGCCGCGTATCTTCCGCTCTGAATGCTCCAGATAATGATAATCATCTTGACCCTGATCTTGATAGCTCAAGACGAGCGTCCACAAAAAGAGGTAATTAGAGGAGACAGAGCTGAGGCAGGTGCGGCCGCTGCATCACTTGCTAACTGGTCTCGAACTAACAAATAGAGTCTGAAAATTCGAATGAGGGTTCAAAACAGACGTTTGATGTCCTTCTGTAAAGAAGAAAAAAACAACTCCTCGTCTAATTTGTAGGGGTTGAAGTATGCTAACTTAACATAATGGAATGCGCCCGATTATGCACGTTTTTGTGGGTAGGGCTGCAGCAATGCAGATGCTAAGATAGTGGGGAAAACTGATAAGTAATGATGCTCTGGTGAAATAGATAGAGAAAGCTATTAGTAGAACATTTTAAAAGGTATTTATAAATGCTCTCAGGGGGCTGGGCGCCACTGAGGAGTGAGGACGGGGACTTGTCCCCCCCCCCATTATTTTTAGCCAGGTGGGATTATCCCCCAAATTGGTCTGACCAATATTATAAATGCATGTTCAGTTGCATTCATTATTCATTATTTGTACCCGCCCCCCGGTCCCGGCCCCCCGGTCTACAATGTATCGCTGACGCCTCCCCCCCCCCGCTCAAAGTTAACAACTTTCCCCTGACACATCGCCCACTCCCCAACTTATCGGCTGACGCCCCCCCCCCCCCCCCCGCCGCTGCAACATTTTCTCTGGAGATGCTGTCCAATTTGAAAAGGCGAGGCGGAGCTGAACGCTCTGCATATTGAGTAGGTTGCTCCCTTTTGTGAAAGTAAAGTTGTGAAACAATGCTTCAGTTGCTTCATTTGCTAGTAGACCGCTGCGCTAGTGATCTGTGGTATGCGAACCCAATATGATCCGTATTTAATACGATCATGTCAATGCAAAACAGCTGCTAGGATATAAGCAATATACTGTCCGTTGTCATAAACATTCGGCGTGATTGGCGTGCAGTGCGCGAGTCATCAATAAGTGAGTCCACGAACGTCAACTTCGCCCCGTAAGGCGGATGCCCTTCACGTTTAGCACGCCACTGCTCGCCTCCCGTATTACGATCGCATGTCGGGGCGATCCAAAATCGGACTCGACATTCGATCCGTACCGACATTCGATCCGCGACATTCGATCCGTAGCGCACAGCTGCAAACCAATGCCATCAACAGAGCGGCGCCGGCGCGGCGATGCGCGGCGTGCGGGGATGCCCTCCGACTCATGGCAGCAAATCAGGGCGGAGCGGTCAGTATGAAACAGGAAGCCCGTGCGGGGATGCGCTCCCGACTCATGGCAACAAATCAGGGCGGGAGCGGTCAGTATGAACAGGAAGCCGTGCGGGGGATGCGCTCCCGACTCATGGCAGCAAAATCAGGCGAGAGCGGTCATGCATATGAACAGGGAAGCCGTGCGGGGATGCGCTCCGGACTTCATGGCAGCAAATCAGGGCGGAGCGGTCAGTATGACAGGGAAGCCGTGCGGCGGAATGCGCTCCAACTCATGGCAGCAAATCATTGGCGGAGCGGTCAGCATGAACAGGAAGCCCGTGGCGGGGATGCGCTCCGACTCATGCAGCAAATCAGGGCGGAGCGGTCAGTATGAACAGGAAGCCGTGCGGGGATGTGCTCCGACCTCATGGCAGCAAATCAGGGCCGGAGCGGTCAGCATATGAACAGAAGCCGGTGCGGGGGATGCGCTCCGACTCATGGCAGCAAATCAGGGCGGAGCTGGTCAGTATGAACAGGAAGCCGTGCGGGATGCGCTCCGACTCATGGCAAGCAAATCAGGGCGGAGCGGTCAGTATGAACAGTGAAGCCGTGCGGGGATGCGCTCCGACTCAGTGGCAGACAAATCAGGGTGCGGAGCGGGTCAGCATATGAACAGGAAGCCGTGCGGGGGATGCGCTCCGACTCATAGCAGCAAATCAGGGCGGAGCGGGTCAGTATGAACAGGAAGCCGTGCGGGGATGCGCTCCGGACTCATGGCAGCAAATCAGGGCGGAGCGGTCAGTATGAACAGGAAGCCGTGCGGGGATGCGCTCCGACTCATGGCAGCAAATCAGGGCGGAGCGGTCAGCATAGTGAACATGGAAGCCGTGCGGGGATGCAGCTTCCGACTCATGGCAGCAAATCAGGGCGAGCGGTCAGCATATGTAACAGAAGGCCGTGCGGGGATGCGCTCCGACTCATGGCAGCAAATCAGGGGCGGAGGAGCGTCAGTATGAACAGGAAGCCGTGCGGGGATGCGTCTCCGACTCATGGCAGCCAAATCAGGGCGGAGCGGTCAGTATGAACAGGAAGCCGTTGCGGGGATGCGCTCCGACTCATGGCAGCAAATCAGGGCGGAGCGGTCAGCATATGAACAGGAAGGCCGTGCGGGGATGCGCTGCCCGACTCATGGCAGCAAATCAGGGCGGAGCGGCCAGTATGAACAGGAAGCCGTGCGCTGCAGCGGCTGTAACCGCCACTCCCCATAGCCGCTATATCGGGCCAGCTGCTTCAGTGTCATTTCGGCGTTCTTCCGAGACAATAGCTGGTGGCGCGGCAGTTACGGTACGGCCGGCGGCCGGCTGATGAGCGGAGGGGTGGCCGGAGCCTTGGATCGCCCCGCCGCAGCCGTTCCGCCCCGCCGCACCCTGCACGGCTGAGATATAGACGTGCTGCTGCCGTGCTGTGACGACGCCAGGCCAGGAGCGGCATACCCCAACATCCGCCTCTGTCACAAGTGGGTGCTACCATGCGCGACGGCGGCGGCGGCGGCCGACGTCCGTTCCACACAGAAGGACTGGCATTAGCATACTGGCGGTCAGACGGGTGATAATTCGGCCCCAGGGCTCCCCCGGGCCTCCCCCGGCTCCCCCAGGGCGGCTGTTGGCTACAATGGTGCCCGGGGCGGCTGGCGGGGCAGCGCAGCAGCGACCTAACGGTGATTGTAATTCAGAGCTCGCAGCGTGAGCGGCGCCGTGTCGGTCTGACAGAGGTCCGTCAGGGCCCCTGTCTGAAGGCAGACGGGAGGGCGAAACAGAAGCTGGGCGGGATGTCAGCGGCGGGATGGATGGGTTCGGGGCACTCGGTTGTCGTTTAAAACACGTACTCAGAGATGCAGAATGTGGCTTGCCTTTCATTTTCACTTGTCACGGCGCGCGTAGGTATTGTAATATATGATATTAAAGGGAAATAGTTCATCTGAAACATGTTTTCCAAACACGATGTGATTGTATTTTGTAAATACAATTTATTTTTATATTTGTCAAAAATGGTCATGACATCGCGCCGATTCAGAGCAGAAGATCGTAAATTATGAATTTTATCAAAACTATATACATACTCTCTGAGTCAGAGTCCTGACGTCATGCGAATGAAAAAATGGATTCAGCCAATCATATTCGAAAGTAGTAAAGAAAGTAGAAAGTAGTAGAGGTCGGGCACAGCAAGTACCGATAACGAATTCAGTAAAATAGCCTCCCAACGCATTGCTTATTTATCATGCAAGTATGCAATATGTTTCCTGGGACTTTATCTTTTGCGAATGTGTGCCAAAATGTTATGAACAAATCAACAATAATTTGAAAAAGTGCATTGAAATCGGCAGTTTAGCTTCGCACCGGCCGGCGGTGCCCAGATAAACTACGCTGGACCTATTTAGTGTCGGGCGATTTGTTTTCAAGTCTTGCACATTCAACAACAAGTTGAACAGATTGAATGCAAAAGCGCCAGATGTTGCGCTTTCCAATAGTGGGAGGGGAAAATACCGATCATTGAATTTCCCAAAACTTCCCAACTTTGTAATTAGGGAATAATTTTATTTTATTCCTGAAATTTAGATAACAACATTTTAGTTGCCATACTGGGTAGCCCAATGAAATTGTTGCTAACCTAAATCAAAGGGTGATTATCTCCCTTTAAATGGAGATGCTGATCAATTTGATATTCATACTGAGTGAGTAATAATAATGAGGCAGATAATATAATCAAAAGGAAATTAATTCCTTTAATGTGAGTATAATTAAAAATATTAATTCTAAGCTTTGTTTCCCTAAAAAATCACGTCGTGATGGTTGCTTGAACCCCCGTCTCCCCCCCCCCCTATCAAAAAATTGGGGTGGCGCGCGCCCCTGACGTTCATAACAATATGAAGTCACATCTTAAATATAATAATAATCAAATGAGGCAATGTCTGTCCGACTCTTGGAGCACCACATCACGTAATCCCAAGTTAGTGGTGTTAGGCTTGCACCCATCATAGGCCACACAACATGCCGTCCAAGCGAGGGCTGACAGCATGCTCGAAGCTAAGCTCGAGGCGAGAAACTTGAACCATATATCCTGCTCTTTGGCGCGTACTCATAGAACCTTGCATGCTAATTAACATGTAACTCTTGATTTGGAACGGTGCAGATGGCCCTGATCGGGCGCCCGTTAAAACAATATAGTCCGAAAGGATCTGGTTCTGATCGTAGAGCCCCCATCCTAACCTCCTCCAATAAAGAGCTCTATCAGCGGTAGGGGGAGGGAGACGGGAGAAAAAGCAAGATCCGGTACCGGAGGATGCGCGCATTCCCTGTGAGCCCGCGGCGCACTGCTCCGGGGAGGGGGGGAGACGTCCTCTTGCTGACCTTGGGGCGTGTCTCACATCTGCCCGCCGGTGGCCGGTGGACGCGCATCGCGACCAGCCCCGTACCTCGTCAAGGTCTCCGATGGCGGGGACCCATTTTTATTACTCAGGTCGGCGGCGTCACTTCGTAATCAGAGGCGGGTCAGCCTGTCGACGGGGCGGGCGGCGGGCGGGCTGGGTCGGCGGGCGAAGTGGGCGGTGGGCGGCGGACGGGGGCCCCCTCCCTGCCTCTGCGGGCAGCAGGGATGGGGATGGGGAGCGCGTCACCTCCACTGCCCCGGGGCACGGGATGGCCATCCGGAGGACAGCGGCCGCCGCGGCGAGCAGTGAGTAGTGACCCTCGCCGTTGCTCATGGGGGACCAGGAAGTGTCAAGCGGAGATCGGGAACGCAAGAGCAGTGTAATAAATGGCGATGACGTGGGATTGGTAGTCAAACGTGAGCACAGGAGAGGCTAGGAGACTAGGGCAAGCCAGGACTCTCACATTTTGTTTGGGCCGGTGATGAAATTTGAATCGAGGTAAATTCAGCTAAATTTTGATTGTTGTTGAAGAGGAGCTCAAACATTATACTTGCAAAGCGAAAAGTGCGGAAATTGTGCGCATGAATAACTCCTTAGGTACGGTCTGCCTGAGCAGTTCTGATTAACTATTTTATACACAATATCTATTGAGATACATTTCTTAAGGTTCGGTATTTTCGTTGTTTATGTCAGAAGAACACCTGATAATATTTTCCTGATGTTCGCAGTTGCTCACTGCTCATTATTTCCGAGGGCTACATTGTATTTAGGTTTTTGGCACACCCCCGGCTATTCGTCTAACCAGTGGCAGGCGATTGTATTATTCGGATTGGAGGGGGGGTGCGGGACAATATCAAGGGGCCTCCCAGAGCGTCAGGGCTCTTAGGAACTGAGGGCCCCACTTTGCCACCTGGACTGAGGGCCCCTTTGCCACTGGACTGAGGGCCCCTACAAACCGCACGATGGCTATTCCATACCGACCGAGGACTCCTAATCCCTCAGGACGACTGAGCCAGGACAGACCAAGAGCCCCTAGAGTGACGACTGAGGACAGACCGAGGAACTCCCTCAGGAGGACGACGGAGGACAAGAACCCAAGAAGCCCACTGATGGCTGATACGAGGGTGGACGGAACATTTCGGGCGCCCTCGGGCAATTTTTAACCTAGTCAATAAAAAAGACAAGAAGAAACAATATTTCGGAGGGCACCTCTTACAAAATTACATAAGGGGAAAAAATATATGTTGCCTGCCCCCCCCCTATATTTCTTTACAAAGGTTCTACTAAAGTAGTAGAACTTTGGGTGAGCTATTTCTGTCCATTTTGCAACAGTCTAACGTGCATACATGCAATTGGTGCAGGACAAGACGTGGCTGCATCTGTGTAATCTGTATCATTGCTGTGAAGTGTTGATTAATTCACCATTCGGAATGGCAGTGGCCAAACGTGCCTAAAGCCCCCAGCGTTCTCGATTGGAACGATTTGAGGATAGAAAATCGATGGGAAGTACAATTTTTTATAAACACCAAGTTTTGGTACATGCTATTTGAAAAGCATTGTATCAGTATGCGCAAGCAAACGCCTGAGACATCCCGTTAGTTTACCTATGTAATCCGCAGTGAATGCAAGCAGCAACTGCTAAGGTGCAAATTAAACCTAATTATCAATAGTTTTCTTGAATGAATTGTAATGCTATTTTTGTTTTATTCAACTGCATCACCAACGGGAGACCCAATGACAGGCGGAAGTCAAATAGTAAAAAATGTAAACACATACACCCACAAATAAAGCTACAAAAGTATAAATATAAGGACGCTAACAGTATAATAACATTAAAAACGCTTCACGCGTTAACGCATAAGCATCATGAGTCCACACTGCTTGCCTCACATACTTCAGCACCTGCTGCTTGAAGGTGCCATGGGCATCATATCGAGGATGTCGGCCGGGACATTCTTATCTCTAAGTAAGAGTCGTCCGTAGACCATTG